>PVLA01010469.1:0-63117 GCA_004027455.1 Hydrochoerus hydrochaeris | reverse complement strand
CGATGAGCGACAATGCGGTGCCTCCTTTCCAGAAGGTTGTGGGGCGCAGGAGCAAACAAGAGGCAGAGCTTTCATCAAGGGGGACCGTAGCTAAGAGACGAAGAAGAAAATATAATAGATATTATTATAATAGCGTGTCCAGAGCACAGTCATCTCAAGCCTGGAAGTGTGTGATTTTGGTGGGAATCTCTGCATTTTCCCGCCTCCCGGACCCCAGTAGCCATCGCTCTGCTTCCTGTCTCTGTGACTCCGGCTTCATTACTCTGGAGGACACGGCACCGTGTGGAATAAGTGCAGGTGGAGGTGAAGGTAGAACCCCTCCCGGAGGGCTGCTCCTGGGAGGGTGAGCTGGGAGCCATCCCACACCCCGCCTTTCCTGCAGGGAGGAGGCAGCGCTGAGACGTGAGCCGGAAAGCCCTGGGAGAGGGCGCCCCAGTCTCCCGTGCCCAGCAGCCTTTTCCGGGGGCAAGCGTGGCCGATCACACGGCCATGCATCCCACTTCTCAGAGGTCCTGGAAGATGGAACATGACGCGAAGTCTGAGATCTAGAAGGAGCCCTGTGTCCAGGCAGTGACAGTGAGGTCACTTCCTGAAGGAAAGACCATTGCTGTGTGCTCTCCTTGAAGCCCCCTAAGAGGACTTGAGCTGGTTTTATTTGTGTTCTTGATGTTCCGGGATGACCAGGTCAGGAAAGCAATCTTCCTCCTAGCTGGTGGCTCTCCCATGCCCACTCTGTGCAGCCCCAAGCTGAAGGTCAACAATCTATGCCACAGAGAGCCCTGGCTAGGCCCTCCCTGGGGTGGCGGGCTGGATGACCACTCTGCTAATCTCCAGTGTCTCTTGCAGGAGGTCCTAGTTCCATGTAGAAACCGCAGCTCTAGCTAAAGATACCCTTTAGCACACAGATCTCTTTCTTCTGTTTCCCTCTGTCCTCTCCCTTTCTCTATGTTCCTAACCTGGAAACATGAAGGTATTCTCTAGTCGTGGCACAATCAAAACATTTGCACCGAAGGTAACCACAATATTCCATTCATTTACTGGGCTCCATTTATTTAAATCAAGGGGTCAGTTATTTCTCTGACAGAACAAAGAAAGAGACAAGATTCCAAAGAACAGCTTAAAACCAAGCCAGTTTTTTTTTTTTTTTTTGAGAGTAGGAAGATTTACTGGGGAAAGGAATGGGGAGTAGGAATAGCTGGGGACAGGAGGGCCCCGAATGGGTCACCCTCAAGCCAGTTTTTGATCGTCAACTTCGTGATTTTGTTTCAAAGTATCGGTCTGGTTTGCTTCCAGATCGCATGTCCTCCCGAGTCGTACCCCTCTGCTTTGATTTACCGGCCACGGCTCTGCTTTATCGCTGGGCTCGTGGTGACGAGTGCACAGGTCCCAGAAGCATGTGGTCTTAGGTTAATGGGGGGTCTTTACATGGAATAAATTTGTGGAGGGCCATGGTACAAGCACCTGCACTAAGTCCTGAGTTTGATTCCCAGTAAAAAACAAAAAAGAAAGGAAGAAAAAGAGAATAAATTTGTCATTGTGAAAAGCTTAGTTAATCGCCTGTCTTTGTCTGGCTGTTCCGGACAGGTCGGGACTTGGTGGCGGAAGGCCCAGTCCTGTTTGGTTCCGCACCGTAACCCTAAAGTCAGGCCGTCTGAGGTGTGGACCTCAGGGCGACCCCAGCTGCCGGCCAGCTGCTGCCTGGAGCATGCTGGGAAGGATTCTGGGTAGAACAGAGGTCCAGATGCTCATCACTCATGTCCTGTGCTGTGGCTGGGATGTGAGTTGTCCCTCAAATTCACACCGGAGGTCATGGAAACGCAACTTGTTCAAGTGAGGCCTTAGGAGGTGAGCGGGGATGGACAAGGGCATCGGGCTGGAGGCCCTGCGACTGCACCTGGCCGCTTCAGAAGACGGGAGAGACCTGCAGAGACACCCACTTCCTACGCCAGCAAGCCAGCCGTCAGCAGGTACAAGTCTCCATCTCGGGCCAGAACCATGAGCCAAAATCAACTTCGTTCCTTCATAACTTAGCCTGTGGCCGTGTGTTACTAGAAGCAGAAAATGGACAATAGCTCCGACCTGGGTGTTATGATTTTACAGTCTGTTCACAAATCCTTTGCAGTCCTCTTGCTGAAAGGTGGAATCTAGCTCTGCTCTGCTGGAATCTGGGTTTGGATTTAGTCACTTGCTCTGTGAAATAGAATATGACTTTTAAATACCCTTGGTGCCTTGCTGCAGGTGATTTTTTATTTTTTTCATCTTTTTCAGACAACATTCACTAAGCAGTTCAGGGTGGACTTGAACTCACTTTGTAGCCCAGGTTGGTCTCAAACTTGTGGCAATCCTCCTGTCTCAGCCTCCCGAGTGCTGGGATTACAGGTGTAGGCGATCGTTTAAGTCTGCTGCCTCTCGTGCTGTGCAGATTTTTAGTTCAGTATAGACCAATTATCCAGTTGTGCTGTCGTTGCTTGGACTTTGGAGTCTTTTCAAGACAACTCCGCCTAGGTCAGTGTTCCGCAGTGTTTCCTCTACACTCCCTTCCAGGAGTCTCATCGAGAGAAGGGGCTGGATAGTAGCTCTGAAGCACAGGTGTCTGGAATAAGCCACAGCGTCCCAAAGCGTGGTGGGGCCAAGTTTATCACAGCCCATCATACGGAAGCAAGAAAACAGGAGGACTCAAAGGCTCCAAACATAAAGATACGAGGAGTGGAGGGAAGTGCGAATTACCCCGTCTGGACAAGTATGGATTGCAGACACGCATCCATTGTAATACTGTGTCTCGTGAATACACACAGATATCTACGTCAACAGAGCAGAGCCCGGAGCCCAGCTACCCAGGTGGCCAGTCACCTGCCTGGGGTGGCCGCTTGCAGCCTGCGCTACTCAAGGGCCCAGCTGAGGATCCAGCGACAGGCAGCGTCATCCAGCGAGCCTGTGAGGACGTCTGTGGCTGGCTGTGACAGCCAGTGTCCCGCTGTCCCAAAACAGACAGGCGGCCAAACCCTGGTCACACTGCAGATTTGTGAGGGAAGGAAGAAAGCAATGTCGTCATAGTTTCAAAGTCACTAGTTTTTTGGGGGGCTTGTCACACAGCAGGAGATAAATCAACCAATCATAGGATGGAAAAGTGGCAGCAGATATTTATTAACTATGTCCTGGAGCATTTGAGATAAATCTTCAAGAAGTAACTGAGTTGTTTTTCTCCTAAGCTATTCATGTTTTCATTCACAAACATGAGACAGTGAAACGCCTCTTCACTGAACTGAGTGAAAAAAGCCGGTCCTGTTGGTCTCAATAGGCGACGCTCGGAGGTTTAGTGACACCTCTGCATCAAGCTGGACTCCAGTAATCCCTCGGGAGACACGTGGGGCAGGGTTACCATGGCAACCCCAGCAGATGCTTCAGGTGGCCAAGCTGAGAGCTGGCCAGTGAGGGGCCATTCTCGCCGGGAGGATATTCTCTAAAGCATTTAGTTTTCTTCTGGGTCAAATTACCCGCGTCTGGTTTTCTTTTGATGGGAACGCTTTATCCAACAATATGGTTTTTTTTTTTGTTTTTTTCCTAAAGAAACAAAACATTCCTGGGGAATAGCAGAGAGATTAAAAATATACGCATCCCACCCCAATTCTCCAACCTCTTTGGGCACAACGCCTGAGGATAAATGCAGAGCGGCCACGACACAGGCAGCCAACCCCGTGTCCTGCGTCTGTGCAGACGAGCGTTTGTGTTGCCTGCTGCGTGTGCACTGTGGTGACCAAGCCTTTGCAGACTTGGGTAGAGTGGACCTATGTGGTCAGACACAAGGCTGCTGCATGATTTGGGACAGCAGGCTCAGGTATCTGGAGAGCAGGTCCTCTGAGCAGCTTCCATGGACGAGGTGAGGCACCCAGGACAGGGTTCCTGTCCTGGGGTCAGGCCCCCTGGCACCGGCAGGCACCCCCTCAGCCGCACAGGGAGGAAGCCTTCAGAAGGCTCCTTTGAGGGCTGCAGCATTGCTCATGTGGACCATGAGGGCCTCGGGGTGAGGCTGCCAGGAAGGAAGCAGGGGTCGCTGAGTCGGGGGTGCCCCTGCCTCCTCCTGCTGGGTTCCTTTTTAGGTCCCAGGGTCTCCTCGAGAGCACAGGGACTGCAGGGCTGAAATGGGAAGAGCCCAGCCTGCAAGGGCCTCTTCACTGGCAGACTGGAGCTTCCCTGCCCACCCCAGACCTCACCCACTCTGAACCTCTGGCCAGGGAAGCCACGCCCTCCCTTAGGGATGGGCACAGTTGTGGAGCTATTGACTCACTGGGACATCGTTCAGGAGGCCAGCATGCTTTGTAGCCTGCAGGACCTATCGACACAGCAGTGCCAGCTGACCTAACCCCTGGTCTTCCCCCAGACCTCTGGCAGACCCCAGGGCCCCCTCCTGACAATGTCAAGGTCTGGACTATGTCATCCCAGGGCCCCCTGGACCCCTAGGTAGATGTGACTCATGCCTTACAGTTATCTCCGTTTAAATGATAATTTAAAGATACATGTTTAATGTATTCTATTGCCATGGAGTCTCATCACTGGAATGTCCCTTGGACACATGGCATGGGAGAAGAGTCCAGGGAAGGCATCGTTGAGGGGCCCTGCCTTACTGCTGGAGTGAGGGTCAAGGAAGAGAGATGTGGGGGGCAGAGGACAAAGAGGGAGTGGAGAAGGAAGGAGAGATACAGAATCAGAGATGAGACAGACAGAGAGACAGTGGCAGACAGAGAGACAAAGACCAAGGCAGAGACAGGAAAGGGAGAAGGATAAAGTGAGTGAGAGAGAGAGAGAGAGGAAGAGGAAGAGGAAGAGAGAGTGGGGCAGAGGAGAGTGCTGCCTTCCGGAGATCACACATCGCTCCCACAACATTTTAGCAGGAGCTAAAATACTCCAGCCAGTCATCAAGATCCAACAAAGGACTTCATTCTCCTCCCCTTTAAAAAATCATATTGCAATATCTTAGTTACTTCCCTTGTTGCTGAGACAAAATACCTGACACGCAAAATCAAAGGAGGAAAGGTTTATTTTATTTTTTTAATTTTATTTAAAGAGGGGGAAAAAGCAAAACAGAAAAAAAGAGTAGAAACAATACAGAATTTCAAAAAAATGAACAGTAAGAAATCACTAGTTGATACATTACATATTGTCTTCTTGGATATAGTTGTTCAAGTTACAAAATTAAAGCATACAAAGTGGACATTCAAACAGTGAGGCTGCAAACAGTTCTGTTCACCAATCCAACAAAAACTTAGCAACAGGGTTATCAATCCTATACACTTAAATATACATGCAGTTATATGCTTTAGAGCGTGTTCTTTTCCTCCTTTTGCTTTTTAAGTCCATTATCTGTTTGGTTATATCATGTTTCTGGTTGCTTAGTACCTTACTGATCTGTTTTGTTGTTGTTATTTACTTTTTAAAATTTTTTCTTATTTATTATTTTATTTATTTATTTTATTTTGAAGGTAGTAAAATACAGCAGAACAAGACAGGACAAAGCCAACTGAGGCAGTGCAGTGAAATTGGTACAGAACCTCACAGCAGGCCACTGGGATAACAGCAATAGGTACAATAGTACATCTGGTTTTCTTCACAATCATTGTTCCTTCAATCAGGTAGAGCAATATTGAAGGAAATACCAAAATTATAAAAACAGAATATTGAATAGAGCAATACTATTGATCATAACAGAGCAAAACAGAGATAAAAATATTTGCCTTCAAAGAGATGGCAGAAGAAAATCCCCCTTATTTGCTTTATTGCATATAGTCAAACTCGCAAGAGATGCTCGATCTCCGTCTCTCACTTGCTGGGGGAGGGAATGGATGTTTGAGTCTTAGCCTGCACGCCGGTAGGCTCACAGCCCCCCACCAGGGCGGTGAGCTGACTTCCTGTTTTCCCAGTGCCCCAAGTTCCAACATGGCGAGGATTTCAGGAAATGCTGATATGGTTCTTGCCCTGGGGTGGCTGCACCTTGGGAGGCCACAGCCACTTACCAGAGTGGTGTGCTGGCTGCCTGTTTTCCCACTGGAAAGGTTTATTTAGCTCACAGTTTGTAGAGCTTTCAGTCCATCACTGGCTTTATCCAAGGCTGAGTAGTGTGGTAGAGGGGTATCACCTAGGAGAAACAGTCCATGGTGGGCAGAAGGCAGGAAGGCAGCAGAACAGTGAAGCAACAAAGAAGAAAGCAACCATGGCCATCCCTTCCTGTCCCTTCCATTCTATCAGGGTACCTGCCCTTAGAGCAGGTAGCACTCACACCCGGGGGGGCATTCTTACTCCTAGCATCACACCATGGACCAATCCCAGCATCATATCCTGGATCCCAGCATCAAACACCCTAGATCCATCCTCCTCTGAAAGCCCCACCTATGACCTCATTAGGCTTTTGGGGGACATCCAGATGCAGATCATAACATTTAGATATAACATTCACAATCTTAACCATTCTAAAGTGTATGAGTTCACTAAAAAGAAGTGCATAGTTCAGAAGTACATTGTCTTTCAGTAACACTGAAAGGACATCGTTCCATTTTAAAATCCTAGCTCATGAGCTACACTATTATTTAAGTCTGTGCGTCAATGTGCAGTTCATAGAGTTACACCTGGCAAGTGCTGGGGATGGGACTGGGGCAGGATTAGTGCACTCACACTGCTGTGCACCCTTCACTGCCACCCCCCTCTGGGATACTTTTCATCTTTCCAAATCAAAACTGTCTTCATCAGGCACTAACTCCTCACTGCCCCTCCCCGGGGCCTTGTACTGCTGTGTGGGTCTGGACTGGAAATAACATGTTGGATGTTTTTGAAAAGTGCAGTCTTCATCAAATAGTCCACACTCCATGCTGTTGTCAGGAGCTGGGATTCCTCACTCCTGCACTACTACATGAAGTGTTCACATTTGTGGATTTGTCTTGCTTGAATCTAATCTTCTTAAGGTCCTCTTAGTCCTCTGCTGATTTTTCTTTTTATCTTTAAAAAGAGAAAGCAATATTGTGTGCTCTGTCCCAAAGAAGAAGAAATTCTATGGTTATAAAATTCAATGGTTCTCTTTGTTTCTGTCCCATCCCAAAATTAGCAAATTCTTGAAGTATGATTTTGCTCTAAATTTCCTTGCTGTTGAACATGAAATTGCTTTTTCATGAAAAAATAATTTTTCAAATGCTTGTTTTAATTTATTATCTCTAGCATGTAAAGAACAGAGATTCACTGGGAAGTTAATAGCATGGGGAGCTCTGAGAAGTGGTGATGGATATTTGCATTTGTATCTGCTCCAGGGTTGTGTAGTGTCAACTCCATGGTGTGAGTTAATGGAAACAAAGTGAGTGTTAGCCCAGGGGCTGCATGTGGAAGGCTTGGCTTCCAGCCTGTGGCATTATTGGGAAGTCACGGAGCCTTTAAGAAGTGATGCTTAGAGGGAAGAACGTAGGTCACTGGAGGATAGGATCTTGAGGGGGATACTGGCCGCTGGCCCCTTCCTCTCCTTCATGCTCTTCCTGATGTGAATGGACCTTATTTGCTGTGTGCTACCACCATGATATATTGTGCTGCTACCAGCAGAAACCAGCGAAGTAACCATGGACTGAACTGTCTAAAACCATGAGCCAAAATAAAACTTTCCTCCTTGCAAGTTGATTATTTTAGGTATTTTGTCACAGTGATGGGAAGTTGACAAATGCAGTGGATGTGCAGCCAGGAACCTTACCTTTGGAAAGCTCTGATACATCTCAACTGTTTTCTCCAAATGCAGAGTGAGTCTCCATGCAAAAAAGAGACAGGAGCAACCCCAGAGTTCACTGAGTTTGGACCCAGAAACAGATGTGTTTCCACTTTTATCTCTAGTTATCCCTTCATGTGCCAAAATTAACCTTTCAGAAATAAAGACTGAGCTTGCTTTGAAAAACAAATCAACTCTGCTTAAAAAAGTTTAAAATCTGAAAAATAACATTGGGCATGAAGACGGGAACAAACACATTGAACAGAAAACTCACTTCTGAATCAAATGTTTCCATATGGGAAGCAGCCCACAGATCCAGCCTTCCCTGTCACAACTGAATCAGAAGAGGAAAGGCTCTGAAGAAGTCCTTACACTTTTATTACATTCAAAATTGTGGGCCGGTCCTTTGGAAATAAGTTTGAACTGAACGTATAGCTTTAACTGCTTCTTTTGAAATTGATTTTCTTTGAGTGGAGAAAATAATCTTCCTGAAAAGTTTATTATTTTGCAGACTCAGTCAGAGCTCCTGGGACCCTACATCCTGTTCTGTATTTGTTTTTCTAAAGTGAGAGTTCAGTGCATCTGGGAATGAAAGCAGACTAGTGACCCAGGCAGGGAGCGAGCAGATTGAGGGAGGGATCACGATTCCTGCTTCATGGAAAGCCCGCATGGCACAGAGTGAAGGAGATGGGCAGAGTGAGCTCAGACGGAACAGAAATGCTTGCCTGGTAACGGAGGCATTAGAGAACCTTGCCTTCCTCTATAACCAGAACACCCTGATGGGTACCAGCTGGGAGCTCTGGACACAGGGAAACAAATAACCGAGGTTGGAGCGCACTGCTATTCACACTTCCATTAAATTAACCTCTTCTAGGGACATGGATTCTGCCCCACTCTGCAGGAGAAATTTCACTGCAAGAGAACGGGACTCTGCTAGGCATTACATTAAAATCAAACTGTGTATGGAAACATATGAACCAGCCATTCCCTGGGCAGTACTGTACCCCTGGTGTATGCCAGCTCTGTGTGGCTCCTAACTGGGGTCCAGGCTGGAAGACTGAATTCCCAGCACCCAGGGCTCTGGGCTTGGACGGCTTGTGAAAGGTCATTGTTCGAAAGTCTCCCGGATCCTAAAACATAAACACTGCATAATAAGAATGGTTTGAGTAAAAAAAACCAAAAACGATGGTTTCCATCATTTCCCAGCTGTCTGAGTTAATGGCCTGCTTCTCTGAGAATCAGAGAGATTAGCCCTAAGAGGAGACACAGATGGCTGAGCGCAGGACCCCGGGGGACCCAGCCTGGGGCTCTTCACACAGCTGCTTCCGGATTCACTCTTCCTCTCTAGTAAACACTCCCCTAACGGCTGGTTTGTGAGGGGAGCACAGCTATTGGGGCGCTTTGATGCTGAGAGGGAACGAGGCTGGATGGAGATGTCAGTGAACCCAAGAACTGGGCCAAGAGATGTAAACTCTGCAACCCTCTGGAGGCGCCTGGGACCGGTGGCTGCCTGCCACAGTCAGCCTCCTGCAGCCGGGAGCTCGCGAGCTTGGTGGGAGACTCACCCAGCCTACCTTGTCCTTTGCCAGCAATGCTCGTCTCCAAGAGTAGGTGGCTTATCTGTGACCAGTATTAATAGAAACACTTCCATTCTTGGTTTCCATAATTACAGGTCAGTCTTGCTTTGCATGCTTTGTTGAAAGATTCCCACGCAGGGATGGAGATGGAAAAATGAAGAAGGAATCTTGGAGGTGCCTGGGAATGGACACTTGTGACAAAAGAGAGCTGGGCGTGTGTCTCTCCAGCCCCTTCTGTGTTGGCTTGTGCTGGGAAAAGCAAGCTGAGTCTCAGAGGGATGGCAGCAGGCTCCCAGCAAGGCCCAAACGTCTGAGTACGACCCTCGCATCCAGACCGATGTCATGCTGCATGTCATGGGAAGGTGCACATGGCTAGAAACAGGGCATGGGTGTGGTGGGTGGACAGCCCGAGGTCTAGCTCAGCGTGTCACCTCCAGGTCTGAACACTAGGTCCATACACACAAACACAACTCTCATAGTGTCTCACGGGCTCAGTACCAGGCAGAGCAGACACCAGTCAACACCAGTTCACTGTGCTCATGGGACCCTAAGGTGCCATATGGAAGACCCCTGAGGCCCTGCTGTGTCACCTCCTTTCTGTATCATATTCTCGGGAGCCTTTCTTAGTCCTGTGTCTGCTGTGCATGATTGAGGAGATCATCCCCGTACCCAGGACAGCTCAGCACCAGGGAGAGTTATTCAGGTTGACAAAGCCCTGGACTCCTTGTGAGCAGCAGGGCTAGAGCCTGGCCCGGGCGGGTGGTGGGAGGTGGCCCCCAATGATGCTGGCTCCAACGGGCTTCATAGCCCTTGGGCCCTCCCCAGCCCGTGGAGTGCTTTTCCAGTGCTTCCTTTCTGCCTCAGAAGACAGTGAGGTCCAACGATTTGGGGTGCTTCAGTGGCCGTAGGGCAGCGTGAGTGTGGAGCCCCATGTCTCTGGGTCACCCATGCAGCTTCCTGCAGGGAACCCCAGCGTGTCAATGCAGAGCTCTCCCGTCCTGCAAAGATCTCCCCAGCTGCCCCTTTACTTTATGATCAGCTCATTCCTGATTCACCCTGCTGTTCAGAAGCATAAAACCCAACACATACCTCTGCTTTCTTTTTCTATAATTGCATTACTTTGAGCATGTTTCATAAATGGAATGATACAGTATGTGGTCTTTTGAGGCTGGCATTTTTTTCTCAGCCTAATTCCCTTGAGATTCAAGCTATGTATGGACCACTCCATCCTCCTGATCACCGAGTGGCATTCCCTGGGACAGGTGTACCCCTGTTGTTTAGCTATTCAACCGTGGAGGTTGCGCCCAGACTTCAGCTGTCACAGAGCTGCCGTGAACATTCACACAGGGGTTTTGGTAGGATGATTGGTTTTTACTTCCCTGGGATCAGTGCTAAGGAGTCTGATGGCTGGTTGTGTAGGAAGTGTATTCTGGCTTTTGAGAGACACTTGTCCATGTGGCCCAACCATTTCACACATGTGTGAGCAAGGAACAAGAAATCTGGTCCCTCTACATTGTCACCGGCATTATTTTTAATGTTCTGATAAGTAGATGCGGTGCCTCATCACGGCCTTAAATTTGTGTTTTCTGGGTAACTGACGATGCTGAACATCTTCTCACGTGCTTATCGATGTTTGGGTCTAACTCAGTGAAGCACCTGTTCATAGCATTTGTCCATGTTCTACTTTCCTTTATGAACTGTTCAGTTCTGAGACTCCCATAATCTACGCGCTGTTTCTTTGTCAGACATGTGGTTTGGAGTTGTTTCCCCCAGGCTGTCCTTCATCTTTCCATCTTTTATATTCCTGGCTTTTGCAGACTGAATGTCTTTAATAGCAATGAAATGAACTTATTAATTTTTTCATGAATGGATTGTTTGTGGCGCTTTGCCTCATCACCACCCCAGGTCCTAAGATTTTCTCCTGTTTCTTCTAAAAGTTTTATAGCTTTGTGTTTTACACTTAAGTCTAGCCCATTTTGAGTTGACTTTGTATCAGGTGTGAGGTTTTTAGGTCAATGCTTTTGTTTTGTTTTGTTTTGCTTGTGGATTTCCAACTGCTGGTGCCCAGGGGTCGGATTGCTGGTTGTGTGGTGAGCGTGTTTTGACTTTTAAGAAATATCAGACTGTCCTCCAAGTGATTTACCATTTCACACACACCAGCAGTGGCTGAGAAATCCCGTATCTCTGGGTCATCATTAGCAGCAGGCCTACCACATTTATATTTAAAGCACCATTTGTTGAGAATAGGCTGTATGGTTTTAATAGGTTGTTTAAATACCAGATTAGTTTTGGGATTACATGTCTTGAGGGTAGGAACGACTGCGAACACTGAGTTTGAAGGTTTTGGACTGCAGCAGGAAGACACTCAGGCCTGGTGTCTGTGTCTCTCGGAACGACCTTCCTCAGCCTGAGATGTCACTCTGGGTGCTGGTCGGGGGTAGCTGGGCCACCAGCTGTGCACGGCATGGTTAGTAGGATTGCCATTTGCTGGGTGATGCTAGAATCAAAGATTTCCCCCTGCTCGATGCTACTGGCTCTAATCTCAGTTCTTTACCTGCCCCAGGCGCTGGGGACATTCTAGGGTGTATAGAGTAGATCCACATGGGTCCTAACTGAGGCTACCTGATGCATCTGTAGCCTGAGTCTTGTCCTGAAGTAGGAAAGATATTTTTAAAATGAGCACATTAATGACCCGGCGCGGATCTCCTGCCAGACTGAGAAAGTGACCTAAGGTGACTGCATTCTTAATAAATTCACTTTTCCTCTTTCCCCTTCAAGAGCAGTGACTTCCTGTTCCTGTCTTAAAGCATAGGCAGCTGGGTGCTTGGCCTATGTGGGGTCCCCAGGGATCTCACCTCTGGGGTGAGACTCTCTTTACCCATCAGCCACTCTTGGCATCTGTCTCACACTGATCACTCTGTCCAGTTACACTGTTTTCACATGTCTGCAATTTAGAGCTGGATCTTCTTGTGACCGTGTAGACGAGCCCCAAGGAAGACATTTGTGTAGTGGAAAGAAAATAGGCTAGGCATGGTAGTGTCAGCCAGTAATCTCATCACCCTGGGAGGCTGAGGCAGGAGGATAGCAAATTCAAGCCCAGTCTGGATATCTTAGAAAGATCTTGGTGTGAACAACCTGGGTTCTATTCCTCACACTGCAAAAACAAAACAAAACAAAATCCCCAAAACTAAAACAGAAAACCAAACAGCTGGGGGTAGACATCTGCGCTGGTATCTTGACTCCATCTCATCTCCACTGTAGACCACACCAGGATGTGCCAGGTGGGGGACCTGGAGCACCAACCTCAGGCCAGGGGGGCCCGTGGGGGTAGAAGACACCAGTGTCCTTGGATGGACACTGATGCCGGCTGGGATGGGATTCAGCTCAGCGGAAGAGCACTTGCCTAGCATGTGCAAAGTTCTGGGTTCAACACCTCAACAGCAACCTCAACACCACATGCGCACACGTGCAGACACACACAAGCAATACTAAAATAAAACAGGCAAAAACTCACAAAAAAGCCTCTCAACCCGATTCTGTCAAGGAGCCCTGGGGGTACAATGGGGAAGAACACGGAGCCTCCCCAGGGCTCAGCAGCAGCTGCATCAGCCTGTTGCCGGGATGTCTGGAACTGTAGGAAGTAAGTACCAGATCCTGCCAGTGGGCTCTGCTTCTTGCCATTGGCCCCTACAACCTTAACTTCAAATAAGCAAGGACAACTCAGAAGGCTCTCCGTGCATATTCTCAATTAAACGAAGATACTCACAAGTGAGGTAAACTAATATTTGAAGACTTCCGGGGCAGGAAGTTTGGTTCAAATGTGGTCTGGGTGGAGTAGGTGGCGCAGATCAGGGACTTTAGAGAGCTTGCAGATTAAGTGGCTCAGCATCCACCTCCTTGGTGCCTTTGCTGGTCTCCAGGGACTGCTTCACACACTGGCTCTGGGTCAAGAGTACATGTGAGTCAGCAACCAAGTATTAACCGTGCATGGCCTCATTATATAGAGTGAATTTCAGGAAGAAAGTGATTTGATATAGTCCAGGTCCAATTTCCTGGGAAAATAAAGAGGAAAAGGTGAATTCCAGATGGTGGTGCTGGGAAAGTCTTCCAGAGGGGCTGGTTTGCAGGGGTCAGGGTGGGGGCTTGGAGGGAAAGCCAATACCATAACATTTCAACCTTGCAGCCCCAAATGCAGAGCAGATGGAGTGTTACGTTGCATTTCTGAGGTGGATTATAAACAACTCTAATCAGCATGAGTTAGCCTTGGCATTTCCTGAGAACCCACCGGTGGCCTCTTTGTGGGGAGGTGATGTCCCGTCCTGCATTCCACTGTGAAGAGCCACAGCAAACCCTGCTGTTTGGGGCAACTAAATGAAAAGGCAGCGACTGGCAGGGTGGATGCAGGCAAGAGCCAGCTCTGTGTTGTTCATGAGTAACTCAGTCCAAATGAAACGACACAGACCCAGCTGAACAGAAAAGAATGGAGGAAGATGTAGTTGTCGAACAATCATGAGAAAAAAGATAAGTGATTATATTAAGGTCCATTAATATGGACTTTAGTGCAATAAGCAAAAGACAAAGAGAGACTTTCATTCGTAGGGAAACGGATGCACCCTGGAGCCATAAGGTTAAACAAAATAAATCAGACAGACAGGCTTAAACATTGTGTGGTTTCTTTTATATGAGAAACCAAAAGAATAAATAAAAAACAAAATAAAAGATATTGGGAAGGAGGTCGCTAGACCTTTTGCAAATGGGGAGGGGACCAAGAGATGGAGGGAGAAGGTAGGAAGACAGAATAAGAATATGTCACATGCTAGTAGAAAGTTCAAGAAAACAACAAAGAAAAAGAATCAATCAATCTGCCAGAAAGGTAAAATTATCCTAAATACGTGTGCAAAAGACAACTGATCTAAAATATATGAAACAAACACTGACTCAGCTTCAAAGAGAAACCACAAATCCACAGTCCCTAGGGTTAGGGACTTCAATATCACCCCCCAAGTAATAGAGCTATGAGAGATAAAGTTAGCAAAGATATAAGAGATCACAGCTACAGAATGTGCCCGCAAGATGTTGAGGAATATATAGAACATTCTGCCCAACAACAGCCAAATACGCATTTTTTTTTCAAGTATCCATAAACCTTCATCAAGATAAGCCACATCCTGGATCAGAGCCAATGTCGAAAGAACTGAAATCATACAGCATATTTTTAGATCATACTAGAATCAAGTTAGAAATCGCTATCAGGCAAAAGCAAAAATCTCTAAACCTGTGGAAATTAAACATGTTTCTGAGTAATCCATGAACACAACAGCAAGTCTTAAAGGAAATGAAGACGTGCACAACTGATTATGATTGAAAATGAAAGTGCAACATATCAAACTATGTAAAATACAGCTTAAAAAGTGTGGAAAGAGAAATCCATAGTGAAAAATCCTTGTATTAAAAAGGAGGCAAATTCTCATACCATACACTGAAGTTCCCACCTCAAGAAATTGAAATGAAGGAAGGAAATATTAAAGATCAGAGGAGAAATCAATGAAACTGAAAATAGACAAGTAAATAATAATACAAGTAAAATATATTTCTTCAAGAAGTAAAGAAAACCCTCAACAAAATGGATAAATCTTTGGCAAAAGGTTTTACTAACATCAGAATGAAATCATGAGTAACATAAATCTTGCAACCTATAAGAGAAATACTCATAGTACTCAAAATTACTTGAATAATCATAAATTTGAGTACTTGGAAAAACATTTGGACATTAGAAGAAATGGATCAATTTCTTGAAAACCTAAAGCTACCAAGACTGAACCATTATGAAATACATAATCTTAATAGTCCTAGTGATGATTAAATAAATTGAATTTACAATTCAGAAAATTCCCTAAAAAGGAATTCTCCATGTCCAGGTGCTTTCACTGGAGAATTCTACTAAATATTTAACGATGAATTAACATCATCAATTTTTATGGTGAAAATCTAACTTCTTTTTCCTAATATTGGGAGCATGACGAGGGTGGTTACTCTCACTCTTCCTCGATGCCTTACAGGAAATTCCAGACATTGAAAGAAGGCAACAAAAAGAAAGAAAAGACATATCAGTTCTAGAGGAAGAAATAGAACCATTCCTGTTTGCAAGTGACATGGCTCTCTATATGAACAATCCAAAAGAGTCTTCTAGAAATCCTCTTAGAATTAATGTGAGTTCAACAGCATTGTATGATTTAAGAGCAACATGCAAAGACCAATGGATTTTTAAATATAATAACAACAAAAATGTTGACACCATAATTTGAAAGTAAAATGTGATTTTTAATCACTGAAGAAAGTTTTTATGTATAAGTCACAGAATGCATGGAGAATTTATGTGCTGAAAACTAAAAACCAGTAATGGAAAAATCAAGAAGCTCTAAGTAAATGAAAGAACAAACTCCCATTGCCCCTGTGTATCATGTAAACTCAGGTGAATGGTGCAAGAGGTGGGTGGCTCCACCCCTCACTGCTGTCAAGAGTGAGCTGAACCCCTTGGAAAGGCCTGGAGACCAGAAGGAGCAACACAGCAGTCGACACAATCCCAGCTAAGGCACACAGGATGGACAGTGGAGACTTGTGGTGTGAAAACTCTAAAATAACAGTATCAGTACCAACCAACAAGGGACCTAGGCCTTTGTGGGACCAGCAAAAAGCACTAGAAGAACCCAGAGCTTGACAGAAGACATCCCTGAAGAACAGACTGTTCTTAGAGAGGCCTTGACACAGGTGATACAGCTACCCACTCCAAAAACTCACCAGAATCATCACAGAAAACAAAGTAAAATTTTTTGAAATTGAAAATGACAAGACAAAGGAACAAAATGCAATCTCAGGCCTCCAGTCCACCCAGAACAAGTCCAGGAGACATCAATATAGAAAAACAGGAAGACACACACCTGAAATTTCTGAAATGTTAGCAACCGGAATAAAGAAACAAACCCATGAGGCTATGGGGGAAATAAGATCAGAAATAATCTCTCAAGTAAAAAAAGAAACATTTTAAAAGGAAATGCTCAGCAAATCTAGAGCAGAGAGAGGTAAGAAAGTAGATGCTGATAGGAAGAGGCTGGAAATCATGAGTGCCCTATACGGGGAAGAAGTAGGATGCATGAAATGGATTAAAAAATAACCATGAAGCCAAAAATTCCATTTAACTGGCGAAATCTCCTGAATGAAACTGAAGACAAGTTTTCAGACCTTGAAGAGAGGATTGTGGCTAGAAATCATGAATGGAATGGTCTCTTGAAAATAACAAAAGATCAGGAAATGACAATTCAACAGCCATAAGATGATGCAAAGAAAAATAATATATCAGAATAATCGTTATCAATGGAAAAAAGCAGGAACCAACACAAGCAACATTAAAAAAAACCATTTTCAGAAGTAATAACAGAAAATTTTCCACGCATGGGAAAGAGTCTAACATATAGATAAGTGAGGCATAAGATATAAAACACAGAAGAAATGGATGGATTCATAGAAACATAAGAATTACCAAAGCTGAATCAAGAAGATACAAAAATATTGAATAACCCAATATCAGTTAATGAAATTGAAAATGTAATTAAAAACATACCAACAAAGAAAAGCCCAGGTCCTGATGGATTCATGGCTGAATTCTTTATGACATTTACAGAAGACTTAACACCAATACTCCTCAAATTCTTTAATAGATATTGAAAGGGAAGCAATTTTCCCTAACTCATTCCTGGAAGCAAGTATTACCCTGAAATCAAAACCACAGAAAGACTCAACCAAAAAAAGAGAACTAAAGGCCAATTTCCCTAATGAACATTGATGCAAAAATAAAATACTAGCAAATAGAATTTGGCAAATCATCAAGAAGATTGTACACCATGATCGAGTGGAATTCATTCCAAGAATGGTTCAACATATGCAAATCAGTAAATGTAATCAACAGAGCCAAAGACAAAAATCACATGATCATCTCAATAGATGTAGAAAAAATTTCTGATAAAGTCCAGTACTCATTCATGATAAAAGTCCTATAGAAAATCAGAGTAGATGGTCTTTGCCTCAACCTGATAGAAGTCACCTATGACAAACCAATGGCCAACATCATACTAAGTGGACAAAAACTGAAAGCTTTTATTTCAAAATCAGGAACAAGACAAGGTATTCACTATCATCACTTCTATTCAATATAGTTCTGGAAACATTAGCCAGAGCAATTAGATGAGAAAGATATAAAAGGATATGGTACTCTGTACAGAAGACCCCAAAAACTCCTAGACTTCTAGAATTCAGGAGTGTAGATGGATACAAAGTCAACACTCAAAAATCAGTAGCATTACTGTACACAAACAATGAGCTCACTGAGAGAGAAATTAGGGGAAACACACCCTTCACGATAGCATCCAAAAAAATGAAATATATAGTAATCAATTTAACAAAGGAAATAAAAGATTTATACATTGAAAATTAAAGCACTCTAAAAAAAAGAGATCAAAGGGGATATCAGAAAATGGAAAGCTATCTCTTGCTCATGGATAGGAAGAACCAATACAGTGAAAACGGCCATACTCTCAATACTGTTATGCAGATTTATTGCAATCCCAATCAAAATACCTTTAGAACACCTCACAGATCTAGAGAAAACATTCTTAAATTTTGTTTGGAATCAGGAGATACAAAATAGAACCATAGAATACAATACAGAGCCTAGAAATAAGACTTTGTTTACATAGTCAAATGACCTATGATAAGAGTATTAAAACCAGGTAATGAGGAAAGAATAGTTTTTTCAACAAATGGTGCTGAGAAAGCAGACATCCATATTCAAAAGACTAAAGTTTTTATCCCTACCTCACACCAAAGATTAATTTAAAAAAGAATATAAGGTGAAAAATACAACTTAAAACTCTAAAGTTCCTTGAAGAGAAAATCTTCATGACATTGAAGCTGACAAAGATTTCATTCATTGTTTGATCAAGTTTTCATGCTTTTAACTTGTAATTTGAGCACTACTTTGAAGATAACAATGCACAATGTATTAACCACAGTTAATCTGAACAAACAAACTAAAAGATTTCTTGGGAGCTGGGAGGAGAACCAAGAAGCCAACTTGTCCTCCTGTGAGCCAGCTGGGGCGTGGGCCAGCTACAGGAAGAGTGCTCTTCCCACCCAGTAAGCAACCAGCTGATTTGGAGGAATACAGGCTCAGATGATAGCAAGTGAAGTAAAAAAAACAAAACAAAACAAAACGACTTAATGTTTGTATTGTCTGATTGACTTTGTAGGTGTAAAGCTGGTAGTCTGAGCTTCTAGTTAGAGAATAATGAGATGCAATCTAGCAGCTCTGGGGGATTTCCTTCTGTCTTGCTTCTGAAATTCAATTTTGTTCTCACTGTTTTGTTTTGTTTCATTTTATTGTTTTGTTTTATTCCTTTAAAATAAATTTTTAAAAAAAGGCAAAAAAGATTTCTTTGATATGAGACAAAAATCATAGCCAATAAAAGAATAAACAGAAACAGTACATAAAAATAAAAAGTACTTCTGAGCATCAGTGGATACAATCAACAGAAAGGGAAGACAACCACGGAACCAGAAACAACATTTGCTAACCATATATACAATAAAGGGTAACAGCAAAAATTATAAAGAGCTCCTAGAATTCAACAACCAATTTAAAAATGAGAAAATAGCTTGGAGAAACATTTCTCCAAAGAAGGTATACAGGTGACCAATAAGTACATGAAAAGAGGGTTAATATTCCTAATGATTAGTGAAAGATCAAAATCACAGTGAGATTTCGCTTCACACTTATGACTTCACATATACAAAAAAACAAAACAACACCCCCCCCAAAAAAAAACCCCAAACAATGAAATGAAAAGAATTGGTTAAGATGTGAGAAAGTTGGAACCCTTGTATACTGTTGGTGGAAATACAGACTGGTGCCACTGCTCCGGAAAGCAGTGTGACAGTTCCATAAATGCTTAAAAATAGAATTACCAAAAGGCGGGGGCAGAACAAGATCCAAAAAGAATTAAGACATTGTGTGTATGTACCAGCTCTCCACGAGGACTGTAATCATTACCTACTGCCAACATGTACTGGTAAAAAGCAGATTTGTCATATGATCCGGCAGCAACTCTGCTTGTGGGTTTGTACTCCGGGAACTGAGGGTAGGGGTTCAGAGAGACGTCTCCACATCCATGTTCATAGCAGTGTTATTTCCAGGAGCCAAATGATGAAAATAGCTTCATGTTGCATCTTTGAGATATTAAAAGGAAAAACAAAAACCATTAACTTAGAATTCTGCAGCCAGCAAAAATATTTTCTAAAACTGAAGGTGGAAAAATGAAATGTATTTTAGGCATGCAGTACTGGGAAGCATGTTTGTGGTGGTCCATGCCAGTGACATCAGTTAGCCAGAAAGTTGAAGAAGAAGGATTGCAAATTTGAGGTCAACCCGAGCAATTTAAGCAAGACCCTGTCTCAAAAACAGAAAAAAAGGTTGGGGCTGTGACTCAGTAGCAGAACAGTTGATAACATGAGAGAGGTTCAGCTCCCAGTACTACAAAAGAAAAAGCAAGACAAGACAAGAAAGAGAAAAAAGAAAAAGAAATCAAGTGGACATCTATGTCTACACATTAAAAAAAGACTAGGAAAAATGCTAAATTTGACAGCAGGTGTGCAAGATATTTTTTTTTATTTTAAAATAATTTTCAAATGAAAATAATAATTCTGTGGTGAGATACACCAGCTGTAAGCTCCCTGAAACTGCAAATGTTCTCTTCTGTGGGAGCATGGCTCTTTCAGGTGGGAATCCCGGAGCGATGGGGAGATGGGTCCAGACCCCTGGGCGGGCTGGAAGCGCAGTCCCGGGTGCTCCTGGGAGAGGAAGGCAGAGGGAGCTGTGAGCAGGCTCGGAGGGAGGCAGAAGTAGCAGAGAGCAGGGGAAGAGGCCGGGTCCAGATGGGAGAGAGGCGGACCCAGGCCCAGAGCTCTGCCAGCAGCCCCAGCAGCTGGGGAAGAACGGGAGAGGGGTACAGTCTGCCCTGCAGTTTCTCGTTAGGTCCATTGATGCCGACTCTGAGCTTCTTTGCTTCCAGAGCTGTGGCAGAATAAATTGCCACATTATTCTAAGTGGCCAATTTTGGGGTAATTTGGTACAACAGCCATGGGAAACTAACACAAATGAGCGGTATGGTTTATAACACTTATTGCAAATGTCTGACACCTGCGAGGCCAACTCTGAGAAAGTGGAAATGAAAGTGCACCACTGCAGGCTTCTCCCCTGGTGTGAAGGGGCACAACAGCATGTGATATGGTAAAGATTTATAGTCTAACCGCTAGAGACTCATTATATAAAGAAAAACAAAGGGTACAGCTAATAAGCCAGTGAAGGAAAGAAAATGGAATTACAATAGAAAGCCCAAAAGAAGTCAGAGAAAGAGGGCACACAAAATTAACATTTGAAACAACCACAAAAAATTATAAAATTAAATATATATGTACAGAATCATTTAAATAATTACATTTAATGCAAATGATCAAGAACTCCAACTAAAAGATAGATCCTGTCGGGCTATAACAAATATCCAGCCAAACAATACTTTCAAGAAACTCATCTCTAAATGGGCAACTAGCTTGAGAATTAGAGAAAAAGTCTTACCATGCTAGCATTAAAAGAAACCATAAATGGTTATATTAATATCCTAGATTTCAGAGCAAATAATATTACCAAAATAAGCAAGGTATTTTACAATCATAAATGGGTTAATTTATCAATAGACATATTAATTATAAATGTTAATGTATCTGAAAACAGAACTTCAAATATACAATGCAAAAAAACCTGAAAGGTGAAATGGAAGAATATGTGAATAAATTCAATAATTTCTTTTCTTTTCTATTCTATTTTTTGTTTGTTTTTGCTTTTTGAGACAGGATCTTGCTATTTACTATAGGCTGGCTTCGAACTCACTATAAGCCCAGCCTGGCCCCAAACTCACAGTGATCCTCCTGCCTCAGCCTCCCAAGTGCTGGGATTGCAGGCTAGAGCCACCATGCCCAGATAAATTCAGTGATTTCCACACCTGCCTCTCAATAAATGTAGAGACAGTGGACATAAAACCATTAAGGATATAGAAGATCTGAATGATAGTATCCACCAACTTGATCTGACAGTTACAGAACAGGAGAATGCCTAATTTTTTCAAGCGCTTGTGGATAGCTCCCACAATCCAGATCACAGAAAGTCTCATATTTTTAAATAAACAAAGGAGAGCTGAGAATAGGAATGGGCCAGCACTTGCTAACATGAGACCTCTGCATTCCCATGTCACTGCCATACTCCTCACAAAACGCGTTCTGACCAAAGCGAGGGCTCTCCGTGTGGTTTGAATTTGCATTTCACTAATGGATAAAGGTATTAAAATTTTTTAGATACATATTGACTATTTGTAATTCTTTTCATGTGTCCCTCTTAAAGTCATTAGATTGTATATTAATGGACTATTTGATTTTTGTTAAGTTTTTTAGTCCTCAGGTCTGGTTTTGTTTTTTTGGTACCAGGAATCGAACTCATGGTCTCATGTTTGCCAGGCAGGCGCTTGTGCCACTGAGCTAAACCCCTGACCCTCCATGTTGCTTGTCTTGAAATTGGATATTATGATGCCTTTAGCCCTGGTATTTTTGCTTAGAATTGGCTATTCCAGGTCTTTTTTTGCTTCCGTCTGATTTTTACGATTGTACTTCTAGTCTTGTGAAGATGTCATTGGTGTTTTGATGGGGATTGCACTGAATCTGTAGATTATTTTGGTGATAGAGTCCTTTTAACAGTATTAATTCTGCCAATTCACCAACATGGGAGGTCTGTCTGTCTACTGGTGCCTTGTCTATTTATTTCTTTAGAGACAGGATCTCACCATGTAGTTGAGGCTGATACTGAATCACTATGGAGCCCAGGCTGGACTCTGACTTGTGATAATCCTCCTGCCTCCATGCCCAGCTTGGTGGCAAATTTTAATTTTAACAAATTCCAACATCAATTTTTTTCTCTTTTGAAATAAAATGATTTTGGTGTTGTCTCTAATAACTCACCACCAAACCTGAGTTTCCTTAGATTTTTCTTTTTCAAGTTTTATTAGCTCTGTATTTTATAATTAAGTCTATGCTTTAATTTAAATTTGTTTTTGTGAAAGATATAAAGTGTAGGTTTGGGTTTATTTTTAAACCTGTATATATTTCTATATCATTTTGAGGGAAAATCTGTCTTTTCTCATTTGAGTTGCCTTTGCTTCTTTATCACAGATCTGGGGTATTTGTGTAGGCAGATTTCTGAACTTTCTAGTCTGCTGAATCAAGCTTTCTGCTCCCTCAGAAGGCCACACTGTCTTGATTATTATAGCTTTATAGTAAGTCTTGAAATTTAATAATAAATGAGTCCTCTAACTTTTTCTTCTTTAGTATCATGATGACTGTCCTAAGTATCTTGCCATCTCTATAAACATTATAATAAGTTTGTGGATATCTACACAACAGTTTCCTAGAATTTTTATTGAAATTTCACTGAATCTGTAAATCGAATTGGGAAAAATCACGTCTTAACTTAATACTGAGTTTTCCAATACTTGCATGTGGACTATTTGTCCATTTATGTGGATCTGCTATTCATAGCTTTCATCAGAGTATTGTATTTTTTTTGCATAAAGGTCTTATGTAAATGGCAAGCATTTCCTAATAAGAATAAAGATCTCACAATGAAGAGCAATGACAAGTTAGCATGAGCATACATACAAAAATTTTAAAAATTAGCTAATCAAATATAATAATATATAAAAAAAATTTTACATCATGACAAAGCAGGATTTATGAAAGCATCCTTTAACACCGGGAGAAAAAAATCAGTGTAATCTATCACACCAAAAGGATAAAGAATAAAAAGCACAAGTGTATCTACTGAGGCAGAAAAAAATTTAGCAAAATCTAATACCTGTTTATGATTTTAAAAAAGAAAACTCCACATGTTGTGAACAAAAGGAAACTTCCTCTGTTTGATACAGAATATCTACAAGACAAAATCTAAGACAAAGGGCTCTGAAGCTGACAGAGTACTTAATGATGAGACACTTGGAGTTTCCCAAACAGCCAAGACTGGCAGCAGGCACGGCTGCCCTCTGTTAACGTTACTTAATGGGATTTTGAGAGTGCTAAACTCATTGGCGGGTTAATCCATCAAACAGACTATGGCTAGCTTGGACGTTAGGGGGTGAGACCTAGCTGGGGGAAGAGGGTCACAGGGGCTTGACCTATAGGGGTCTGCCTGGTCCCTGCCCCTTCCTCTCCAGCTTCCCAGGTGCCGTGGTTTGAGCATCTTTCCTCCATTGTGCCCTCTGCCATGTTGTCCCCTCCCTGGAGCCAGCCAACCATGGACTGGAGCATCTGAAGCCATGAGCCAAATGACGTGCTCTCCTGTAGGTTGTGATATTTTGTCCAGCAATGAGAAAGCTGACCAATACACCTGCTTTTCACTTCAGTCTTAGAGTCACCTATCTTTGCAGCCCTCCCATCAGCCCAGTATCTGGTACATGCCCAGCACTGATCTCAAATCCAAATCAACAAAATTACTTAAAAGTAGACCATTAAGAACAGAAAGTAGGCATTGTCTCATGATTTTCACCAAGTTGGCTTCAGAGTAGCAATAGAAATTTGAACACAATTCTTTGTAAAAGCAATTTTAGAGATGAAGGATGCTGACCTGAACAGCAATAAAAATGTTGCTTTGAAAATCAGTGAAAGATTTTGTAAGGGGTTTCATCCCCATGAGGTAAAAATGATCATTTCCTTGAGAATTACGCCTGTTAAATTTCAGGCAAGGCTGAGATTGTAGCTCAGTGGCATTGTGCATGCCTGGCAAGTATGAGGTACTGAATTCAACTCCAAGTACAAAACAAAACAAAAAAAGCAAACAAACAAAAAAACCTTCAGGTGAATTGTTACTCATTTCTGCACAGAAAATTTCACCTTAGATTTACTAAAGTAATGTATGCTATAGATTGGAAATTGAGTATGTTTGATGTTAGCCAGGGCTAACGTGGAATTGCGGTAGCTGGACGTGTTGGTGAATGCTTGTGATGCAAGTACTCTGGGAGGCTGAGGCACAAGGGCTGCAAGTTCAAGCCCAGCCTGGAAAACCTAGCAAAATAAAACGTAAAACAGGCTGGAGATGCAGCTCTGCGTGAAGACTCTGGGTCCAATGCCCAGTAACACACACACGCACGCACACACACACACACAATTATGATATTAGAATGTTGTTATTACCATATTTAATCATTTCCAAATAGTTTAGGAGATTTTTTTGCATATAGTACTGTACATAGGGGGTTCTGTGAACATATGCGAAGTTAATTATTAGATGTCTTAGTGGCACGCATCTATTGACAATTACAGCTCAGTGTAGCCCAAGGATGTGTGTTTGCTCCGATATCCACCCAGACACTCGTAGCTAAATGCCCTTTTGGGAAGGATTTATTTGTTTAATAATTGGTTCCTGATCCTTTTGCATCATAATGTCCAAATGTGTATGATGACTCCAAATGGCGAAGATGGATCCCAGTGCTTGAATTTAGTTGGGTCCACCAGGCAGTCAGGAAGGTGGGGCTGGGGCAGCTGTGTCATACACCAAAGGAACTGCGTGCAAAGGGGAAAAAACTCTCTTTAGTTGTCGTGACTCCCCCATGGAAAGCGGGTCCCATCTTGTATTTCCCACTGCCTGAGGTAATGACCCTGGTTCTCTAGAATATGTGTAGACAAAGATGCTCATAAAAAGCAGAAATCACTGTGACCTTTCTGGAATGTTCTTTCTGAAACAGTAATTTCTTTGGTCACTTAAGAAGAGAGACACTGACTTATCATTAGGCTTTGAAGCGTCTGGACAGGAGGGGTGACTCAGCAGGTCCGTGGCCAAGCACATAATTGTATATTTGTTTAGCTCTCATCTCAGAAGAGTTGCGGAGTAAATGGATAATGTATTTATGGCTGCAGTGGCTTCTTGCTTAATAAACATTATTCGCCGGGCAGCTTCATACTTCAAAAGGCTGGAGTCGTGGATGGTTATCAGCGAATGAGTAAGACCCGAGCCAGCCGAGGACAGGGAGTGAGGAGGGTGGGAGGCAGCTTCTCCAGCAGGCCCCAGCGGTCGGCCGGTCTGCAGCTGGCCCAGGGCACTGCACGGCTGGGCAGGGTGAGGGACCCCTGCAGCCTCTTCATCTCTGGGCACGCATGGGGGGAAGAGAGGAGGTGGTGAAGGGAGGCACATTCCAGAAGCACAGAGCGCTGCAGGCCTGGAGGGGCCAGCTCTGGGGCAGTGAGCACATCCAGGAGCAAAGCTGTTCAGCCCTTAACCAGAGGTGTGTTTGGTCGCCAGATAATAATAATCACGGTGGCAAACACGGGGCTTCCTTTGTGCTTAATGCGTGCTAACTCCTGCGGTCTTTGCCGTGATTCTTCCTCTCTTCTTCACCCCTTTTCCACCCTTCTCCCTTCCCTCTGAGCACCTTAGTCGGTAACATTCCCTTCCTTCCTCCCCTCTTCCCCCCCCTTCCACCTTCCTGCTGTGACAGTCAGGCGGAGGTGGTGCAGTGGGAGAAGGAGATTGGTAACTTGGCGTAGGCTGATCAGGGTGATGCCCCAGGAAGAAGCATTTAAGCCCAAATCTGAAGGATCAGAAGGAGCCGGCCAAGGATGCAGTGTGGGGGCTGGAAGGACGGGCTCAGGGACTGGTGACAGCCTGGGTGCTCAAATGCAGGGAGCGTGTGAGGGAGTGATGGGAGGGAAGCCCAGAGAGGGACGAGACCTGAGGGGCCTCCTGAGGGTCACAGGAGGCCTCCCCTGACTCCTCTCGGGGGTCTCTGCTTTCACGCTGAGAAGAAAGACAGATCCAAGGTTCAAGGTTTGTCCTGGACCAAGGGGGCGGGAGCAGAAGCAAGAAGGAGAATCTGGCCCTCAGGGTTGGTGTGAGCAGGTGGAGCTCAGAGTCCGGGCTGCCTCCTTTGGGAGCTGTGAGCAGGGTAAAGCGTGGCATCGGTCAGCCCTTCACAGCATCGGGTCAACTGCTGTTGGTCCTTAGCTCTGGGGCCAGGATGTCTACCATGGCCTTTCCATGAGCAGCGAGCTTGGGACAGGACCCCCGTGCCCCGTGGGACTCAGCCTCGTCGTATTTCCTGACTTTAGCTCGCTGGGACCCGGAGCAGGGAGCAGCCCTCCGAGGCCCTGCAGAGCTGAGGGGTACTGAGCGGGCAGTGTTTACCATCACTGCTTGTGGAAATTGGTTGCACGGTGACCGTAATAGTGAAAGTGGAGATCAGAAATCACTGCAGCGTGGGCTTGGTAGGAGCAGGGCCGCTAGTGCACGTGGAATTTGTTGTTGGCGGTGTTCATTTCCCTACTGAATCCCTACGCCGAGAACTGTTCTGACAGCCTGCAGCGCACCCCGTGTTCGGAGCGTGGGGAGTGTTTTGAGGAGAGGCATTCATAATTCTTTAACTCTGTAAACGTTCACCATGTATTTTCTTCTCACTTTGCATCTCTGTGAATCACAAGCATGGCCACTGCGCTTCCGGTCCCTTAGGGGTCACACACAGACGGCTGGCACCTTATTTCTCTCCACTGTGCCTCAGGCTCATTTGCTTTCTCTCACCAAGAGCCGGTTCTGGAGCAGAGTCCTGGGGGGCTGGGTGGGAAGACAGTTCCCAGGAGAGCACAAGGGAAAAGCAAGAGCGAGCCAGGGCAGGCACGGGCAGGGGAGAATCCGAAGACAGGAAATACCTTCTCAGAGGTAGATCAGGACCGGGAGCCCGGGAGGTGGAGAGCAGAGTGAGGGAGACGAAGGGAAGGTGTGTGTGGCCACAGGTCTGATCGTGGGCCTGGTCGCGCCCTGGGCCCCTGATGCAGTGGCAGCACTGGGCAGTCGTGGGTGGTGTGGTGCTTCCTGCCCCATGTTCCCTGTGGAGAACCTGCTGAAAGAGGAGGGAGAGAGAGGGGGAAAGGAGGAGAGGCTCTAAGGAGGGCACGATTCATTGACAAAACAGGAGAATGGGTCAAGAAACCATTTTTATTATAATTGTACAGAAAGCAAAATCCCTTGATAGAGCTCTCTTCCATCCTGCCTTTTGTTCTTCCTGGAGATTTTGGGGGAAAGACAAACAATGCATGGTTTCCCAGCCATGGACTTTCCTCACCTCCAAAAGGCTGGCCCTCCCACCCCGAGTTCTCTTCCCCCAGACCACCCTGCCCTCCCCCGGTACCATGTTTACCTCTCCTCCTCTGAGATGGTCCAAGAGAGCTCCATTCAGCTGACTCTTTCCTGGCCCCTCTCCGTAGGGATTTCAGGGTTGTCTTGATTACTCTGTTCTGCAGAGATCAGGCTCTTGCTGTATCTCTTTGGGCTCTGTGTCTTCCCCAGTACTTGGGGCCAGAGCACTTTGAGTTTCAAATAATATAATTCAAGTCACTGTGCAGAAGATATTGAGGACAGAGACATAAGCCCCAAGGAGCAAAGCCTTCGACCGGAAGGTAAGATTAAGAGCAGCCAAAAAGGACAGCAGGCGAGTTCAACCGGATGGATGGCCATTTCCTGTCCCTCCAACTCCCTGAAAGAGCCTAGGCTGGCCAGTGGAGGTAGTCAGAGGGCAGGAGAAGGAGCCCAACTGGGGTAAGAGGCCTGTCCTGCAGGCCCAGCAAGTGGCTGTCCAGAGGGACCCTTGGGGCCCAATGGGCCTCCTCCACCTCGGTAATGGGGGGACCCAGGGTGACAGGAGGTCACATGTGTGTGTGTGAGAGTGTGGGTGTGTGCAAGTGGTGTGAGTGCGTGTGAGTGTCTGTGCATATGACTGTGTGGGAGTGTGGGTAAGCAGCGATCCGAATGTACAGCAAAGTTTACATTCTAACAATTTATTGCAGGAAAAGACAGACTGTGCTTAATCCCCCTAAAATCCCCCTCCTTCCAACACACTTCCTGAAGCAGCCCGGAAGTCCTCTCTCCCCAGTGTCTTTAGGTGTGTGACCACAAGTACCCTGGAGGCTGCTGCCCAGCGCCATCAGCGGAAGGGATGGGCAGCCCCCTAAAAGCACCAGGCTGCGTCCTCCTCAACCTGATTGGCCAGCCTGGTTCTTCCTCCAAGACAAGATGACTGCGAAAGGTAAATATGTCAAATCGATCAGGAGGCGAAGGCTGCCACGACACACACTCCCGAAACAGGACAGCCAGAACTCCTTCAGCAAGCGGCAAGAAGGACGGAGTAAGTGTGCTCCGAGTGAGCGGGATTCATGGCTCTGCGTGTGTTACTAGAAAATATTTAGCCTTTAATCATGAGCCGTGTCTTCCAAGGATAGCTCATCTGCGTGTGAGATGCGACATGCACAGGACACCGCATGAGTGTGTGTGCATGTATGTGAGAGTGTGTTTGAGTGTGTGAGAAAACACATGTGGTATGAGGGTGTGATCGTCTCAGTGACCAGGTGTGAGTATCTTGGTGTGGCTGATTGTGTCCATGGGAGCTGGGGAAGCTGTGACTCGCAACAGGCTCACCCCCTCCAGGCCTGGCTCACCTGTCCCCCCATCCACGAGGAAGGGACGGAAAGCCGACCCCTGCAGCTGGGTCTGTGTGCAGGCTGTGTGCGGGAAGTCACACATGCCATCTCCACGGTGAGGATAAATTTAAACTTGCTTAAGGAGCTTTCTTTGGAACACAGAGCTGTGGCCATATCACTGAGCCCGTGTCTTCAAACACAACCTACGAAAGCCCGCGTTAGAATGACCAGGGCGCAGAATAAGAATCCATGTTCCTCAGTCTATCTGCCCCAGGTCCAGAAGACCACTGTTTCCATAGCTCAAGAGTCCAGGGATGGGGGCCGGAGGCTTAGTTTAAACTTGTACCCTTTCATTTTACTTCAAGTAAAATATAGGTGCTTGCTTTGTACCTACATTGGTCAGACCCAGTGAAGAAAGAGGCAGAATTCCTGGTTAAATTTTTGAATTTCAGATAAACCATAGATGACTTTTTAGTTAAAATATTATATTGCCCGGGACACACTTACACTGAAAACTGTTTACCTGGTAATTCGATTTTCAGCATATCTAGCTGACATCAAGTTTCTGCTCTCAGTTTCTTCCTCCCTCCTTTCTCTCATTCCCCACCAGAGTTTATCTGGGAGCCAATTCCAGACCATTTGACACCCCATCCTGCAGAGCTATAGGCGTATCAGTAGTGCCGTTACCACACCCGGAAAGCTCGACAGTAATCCCTTGGCAGTTTTAGGGTTCAGTTTCTTCCCATTGCTCCAGAGACGGGGCTCTTACAGTGTCTTGCTGTCCGCGGGGCCTCTTCCTTCTCTCTGGCTGTGGTCTGGTGCGACCAGGCCAGTTTTCTCTGAGCTGGAGCCAGATGACCTTTCATTTTCTGTTAGATTTTACAGCCAGGTGTGCTCATTACCACGACCCTCAGGCCCCGTGTCACATGTTGGTAGTTAGAGCTCTAGGCTTGACACAGTTCTGGTTTTTGTCAAGGATACAAGCTCTTCTAGCACGGCCACGTGTGCCTGGCTGTGTCCTTCTTGGTGCTATTCTCTTCCTTCAGCAGGGGGTCATCCGCTGGATGACTGTGAGGTACACAGACTCACGGCCCATGTCCGTCCTGCACCGGGCTCACAGGGCAAGTGGTTCTGGCTGTTTTGTATTAACGTGCACCCTCACTGCCCAGGGGACCACGTCTTTTCCACATTTCTCCAGGTAGGCCTCTGGCGTGAAGAACTGTCTCCCGTCCCTTGCCGATGTGGCTCAGAATTTTTAAATGGGGCTCCCTCTGCTCCGGGCAGATGGCCATCTTGGTTACCAGTCAGATGTCATGTCTCTGGATGGGTCCCTCTCTCAAGGGACAGGGCTTCCTTTCAGTTTAACCTTCTGCTCTATGCAAATGCTCGGTCATGCGAGCGCCGCCCCCTGATACTCAGTGGTGAAAGCTGATGAGCTCTCCCTGGCCACCAAGTAGTGACCACAGAACCCGTGTGCTGCCGTGGCCTTAGCCCAAGGACAAAACTGCTAGATAGGCCACAGTGGGACCTTATCCTGACTGTGTCCCAAAAAAGAGACAAAAAGGTCGAGCGGAAATGGCGTGAGTGGGGCTTGAGATAGGGAACGACTGAGAAGCAAACAAAAGAGGAACGAGAGAAGAGGACCTTCAGCAGCCTGCTGGCCTGCTTATACGTGTGGGAAAGTGCAGTCAGTGGGGTCGGCAGGGCAGCACTGTGACCGAAAACCAGGGTCACTGCCCCAGCGTGGTGCCGAGGACACAAAGTCGTGTCTGCAGCAGGAGGGCCCTGCGTCTCCTCCTGCGCTTTTGAGCAGTTAGCTGTGGACCCTCGGCGGCTCCCTGGGCAGCATCCCCACTGATGGCTGCTCTCTGCAGAGAACAAGGGACGCCAGGCCCCTGCGGGTCATGGACAGCTGGGTCCAGGATTGCTTAGGACCACCAATATTTTATAAAACATACGGTGAGGGTAACATGGCCTGGAGAGCAGGGACACCCAGAGCTGCTGGCTGGGGGTGCCGGGCCGCCTTGGCTGGCTCGTGGGTAGCAGATGCCCTCTTTTCTCCTTCCCAGCAAGACAGCAGGTGAGGTGTCCCCACTTGCCGTCATAGAGGGGCTGACTCATCACTACTGGGGGGTGGATGCTGTGTCTGGATTGCAAGTGACAGGGCAGGGGGCGAGCTGTGTGGCCACGAATGGAAACTTAGTAAGGGGCTTCTAACGGCCAGCGGCTAGGGACAATGGACCTTCTGTGCGGTGGTCTGGGTGGGGTGCCTAGTTGGCAGGGGGCATGCAGGGTGCCTCATTAGAGGTTGCCAGCCAGGGACTTTTGTGCTTTTATGTCTTCTAAATTAGACTCCAAGGACAGAAGGATGAATACAAGCCCACAGGCTGCTTCCTCACCCAGCGACAATGGCGTGTGAATGGTGGGAATTCCAGACGAGGTCTGTGTCCAGCCTTTAACAACAGAGAAATGCCAGAAGTTGGGAATCTGTCATAACTGTCAGTTAATGGCCAACGAATGAGAGCCAGCAGGTGACCTTTACCACACTATTCCCACTGTACTTTTCCCTCATCCCTTTGAAAATCTCCCACAGGGAGCTCTGCTCTGCCATGTGTGATAGTTTTTACAAAAGAAGAAAATGCAGGAGGAGGGTTACTCTTCCACATCTGTCCTGCCCCACAGCAGTGCTGAGCCCTTAAACTGCTTTCTCTCTCACTTTAGGAAGCAGTTCTGGAATCTTCTTTTGTGAGTGTCTTGAGTTGTGCTGGCGAGGTCCTGTGTTAATTCAAAACAGTTACCCTTTTATGTCCACTTTGACTTTGGGGAAGAGCTGGGGTCTCCAGTGCCAGCTGCAGTGCACAAAGGGGAAGAGGGCACACTGGAATGCTTTCACATTTTTTTTTACAGCAGCATCAAAGACAATAATCAAAAAGGACTTCCAGAACTGCTTCAGAAAGTGAGAAGAATGATGCTGATAATGATAAGATAAGAATGAAGGGGTGTGTTTGAAGTGCTGGGAAGTGTATTGAGGGAGATAAATGCCAGGTGTCTTTTATTGTAATAAAAATTTAAATTTAAATATTCGCTCTATAGTTTGATCGCACAGCATACATTTCATCGGGCACACAAGTGTACAGTAGCTTTCACCTGCAAAGAGAGCTAGAATACAGTGCCTGGGGGAATAAGCAGTGGGTGCACTGTCAAGCCCTGAAGGAATCTGTGATTGAGGAAGGGAGGGGTAGAGATGCTAAGGGGTGCAGCTGAATTTCTGTCAGCCTAGGGGAATAAATGCTGCTGAGATTGCTCAGAGAAATGGGGTGCAGACATCCAAGACATCACTTCCCCTCCAGCAGCCATGAAGGTAGCCAGAGTTTCAGGAGTAAGGAAAGACAGAGCCTCAGAGAAACCAGTGCCTGCAGATTGGCTATTGCAGGTGGAAGAGGAGGTGATGGTGGCCTTTATCTCTCATCTTCTGTGTCTTCAGGGTGACTCCTGATGTGAAGCCAGCAACTGAAGAACAAGTGAACACAGATCGTCAGGGCATCGGGGAACAAATGGGCTCATGAAGTCCTTAGGAGCCGGTTCTGGGGAATACAGAGAGTGATGGTTTTCATGCCAACATGCAAGCAGACAAATGCAGGTTTGATTAGATAAGAAAAAACGAGAAGGTGTGATTCACACACTGCAAATACCTCCACATCTCAGGTGTAGATGCAGACTGAGTTTTGTAGACTGAGTTTAGCGGGCAGTGCTCAGAACGCTGAACTTACCATTGTGCCATTATTTCTGCTAAACATCAGAATGTAGCTTTGGAATAAGATACCTGGGTGCAGTTAGCGTGCTACTTGAAGTACTGCAGAGCATGGGATGAGGAGGATTAGCCTATGTGCATGTATTTCACGACAGTAACTACCTGAGAGAAGTGAAAATCTGGAGAGGTAGAAGTGTTATACGGCTGGTCACCTGCGGCCTCCCCACATGTGAGTGGCCATGTAGGCTGGATTCTCCTCCCCACAACAGTATCATCATCCCCACAGTGAGCTTCAACCCTCACCAAGATGTGCTGTACTTGGTGGAAAAGATAATGAAACAAATATGTTTGGAAATTAAACCAACAAATAATACTTAAAGTATAACTAGTATAAGTTTCTTTCGCCTCCCTCCTGGATCTTTTTAAAAAATTTTTTATTTAAAGAGAAAAAAAAAGCAAAACAGAAAAAAAGGTAGGAAATAATACAGAATTAAAAAAAAAGTAGGAAATCGCTAGTTGATAAATTACATATTGTCCTCTTAGAAATAGTTGTTCAAGTTACAAAATTAAAGCACACAAAGTAGATATTCAAACAGTGAAGCTGCAAACAGTTCTGTTTAACAATCTAACAAAAACTTAGTAATATGGTTATCAATCCTACATACTTAAACATACATGCAGTTGTATCTGTTAGAGCACTTTCTTTTCCTCCTTTTGCTTTTTGAGTCCATTATCTACTTAGTTATATCCTGTTTCAGCTTGCTCAGTACCTTACTGACCTGTTTTGTTATTGTTATTTCCTTTTTAATCACCTTATATAATTCTGTTGTTTTGTTTTTGAGTTTCTCCTCATCCATGCCCCGTGGATCTGCTTTGGTGGAGCTGGGAGTTTTTGGAGGTATTTTGTTACCTTGTTTTCTTATATTCTATTGTTTTTGTTGTTATTTATCTTTTTTTGCAGGTACTGAAATACAACAGAACAAGATAGAACACAGCCAATTGAGACAATGCAGTGAAATTGGTACAGAACCTCACAGCAGGTTACCGGGATCACAGCAATAGGTGCCATCATACGTCTCGTTATCTTCACAATAGTTGTTCTTTCAATCACGTTTAGCAAAGTCAAAACAAATACAAAACATTATAGAACTTACCAAAACAGAATATTGAATGGAGCAATCCAATTAATCAGAACAAAGCAAAACAGTGATAAAAATATTTGCCTTCAAAGAGATGGTAGAAGAAAATCCTCCTTATTTGCTATATTGCATATGGTTAACCTCCCAAGAGATGCTCAGAATTCTGGCTCCCATTTGCTAATGGGGGTGGGGGGTGGGATGTTTGATTCTCAGCCAGTGCGCCAGTAGGGTCACAGCTGCTTACCAGGGAGGCGAGCTGGTTTCTTGGTTTCCCAGCGCCTAAGTTCCAACATGGTGTGGATCTCGGGAAATGCTGGCTCTGGATCTTTCTTAAAACAAAAGAAATAACTATCTCTCCAACAATTGAAGTTAAGAACACAAATCCTATGGCTTCTGGATAACCCAGAAGGGCCATCAGCAAACAAGAGTGCTGGCTGAGGGAGCACAGCGCAGGGAGCTGACTCCGTACACCTGTCCCGGGGTGCAGGTTTCTGGACACTGTGGCCCTGTCCCTTAGCACTTGATTCAGTCCCTCATGCTGGTGGGCCCTGTGAGGTGGGGACAGACCTGGCAAGGAAAGGGGGCAAAGAGGAAACTGGGGCAGTCCTGGGTGAGCTAGTCACATATCTACCCCAAATAGTTTCAGCTTCCTCTTTTTAAATTCCATCTTGTTTTCTCAACCTTTAAATGAGGCATCTTGCTTTAAGAAAAGCCCCTGTTTTGCCAGAATTGAGGGCATGCGAGGGGGCCCCTGGCTGCTCTGAGGTCTTCACCAGCACCCTAACGCTGCCCTCCAGGCTGCACTGCCCGGGCTCTCAGGAGCCCCTCTAGTCTGCTGGCTTCAAATGAATTTGCACAAATGGACCTACGTCTGGCTGTGTTTTCTAGCTCTCATTTTGCCTTTGGATCAGACCTCCCTCTAGTGGGGTCAAATACGAAAGTCCAGGGATGCCCTGTATTTCTGTTAATCTTTTTTTTTTTTTCTGGTCCACATGATATTGTCTGTGTTATTGTAGAAACAGGGACTGTTCCTCCGTGGATGAGCCACATTTGATCTCAGCTCACCCTGAAGAGGAAAGCTGCAGTAATTTTGAGTGCCTGGCCTTTGTGGTGAGTTTTTGTTTTCCCCTCCCAGCTGACAGGTAGAGCTCAGATCCGATGAGAATGTATCTTACAGGCAAATGTAAAGCCTGACAGCAGAGAGAATTCTCTGATCATGACGGGGCCATTGTGGAGACGCTACCCAAAATTAGTAAACACTGATTTCCAAACTGACACTGAATTTGTTTGTAGTCAGTTGATATATGCATGTCAGGGCTTGGATTGTCCCTCAGTAACCATAGTCAGGTGTCATTTAACACGGTGTACACATTCTAAGGAAGCTGTAGCAGACAGTCTTGCCACCGTGCCAGCTGGAGGAAGCGTACTCACACGAACCTGGCGCTACGGCCTAATGCACACCTAAGCTGTGTGGGCTATGCTATTGCTCCTAGAGCCACAGTGAACACACTAGAGATTAAACCCGCCACGAGAGGAAATGACACAATTGAAATAAGCTGTATAGGCAGGATGTGTGGGGCTGCTGCTGGCAGAATGCAGCCTTCAGCCTGACAGTACACTGTCCTTTTACAAATAGGAGGTGTGTGCTCTAAAAAAACAACAGTGTATAGTATGGTAAATACATCTACCCCTGGTATAGTTGTTTATTACCATGATCTAGCATGGAGAAGGCATGTAATTGATATGCTGCACTATTACTATAAGGGTGTTGATTCAGGCCGGGGTCCTCAGTGTGTAAAGGAAATTTTAAAACTTATAACCTGATAGTACATAAAGAGCAGGAGAGGCAGGCCCAGCCTGTTTGGACTCAGCTAGCCTTGAGATCCCCCGTACCAGCTGCAACTTGTAAGACAGACATAACTCAGAAAGTACATCTTATTGTGCTAACTTACTTCAAGGTCAATTTGTCTCAGTGAAAAACAAAGGTTGATTCTACTCACTCACCCAAGCCCCTGACCTTAAGAAGCCCCCTTCTGCCCAGAACAAGTCTGCCTGACAACATATGACCCAGCCTATGTAACCAATTATAAAATAACCTGCTATCAGCCTTTTGTACTTCCTGTTATAAGTGTCTGTTTAATCCCAAGACAGGGCTGATGATTTGGAGCTGTTTCCCCTGCCTGCTAACATAGTAAGTGTAGCCTTGCAACTCCTTAGTGCTGCATGTCTTCCATTCAATTCAGTCCTGGTTTTTCCAAAAGTGGATGATGTGGCTGGTGGGTGGAAACTGGTAAGAAAAAGACTTACTGTTTCAGGGCATCTTCCATGAAATACTAATCACTTGAGCAGCAGAAAATGTTGACTTTCAGTGAAGGGGGTTCATGGACCAAGATGACCAAGGTGACCTTCAACATGAGTGGGAAAGGTGGCAGTGTGTGCCCTGAAGGCACCATTGCTCCCATCGGAGGCACAGTTTATATCTGTCACGTAAAAGCATTGTGCTTCAGTCTCTGTCAATCTATCAGAGACGTGAGAGACAGGATGAGCAAAGACTGTTCTGGAATGAAGGGCCTTGAAAGGACGGCATGCTAACGACGTGCCAAGGATGGTGCTGAGAGCTCCTGGGCCAATAGGAAATAAAGATGGTGCAGAGAAAGCTGGCAAAGTCTGGATGGTGCCCGTGAGTGGAGATACTGTGCAGGTTCCTTGATGGGAGAGCTGTACAGTCTGCGTAGATTGTCTCTGGGAAAGACTGCAAACTTAGGGGTCTGTGACTTGCTCACAGATGGTCCTAAATGAGACTAGTGCTTTATGAATGATTAGAAGTTAATAAGGAGGTGGTGTAATGAAGAAAGGGTAAAATCTAAGTTATTACTGGTGGCACAGGAATTTTAAAAAACATTGTTATGACAACTTTTCTGTAAGTTTGATTGCTTTTAAAATAGATGATTAAAAAAGAAAGTAGAGAAATTCTAGAATAAATAGTGCCCTGAAAATCTGAGTTATTGAGCTTGCTATACAAATGGGTCAAAAAATTTAATTAGGCATTAGCATAATATTTTCTCTTGGGTTAATTAGAGTGGAAACATCCAATGAATGGAAGTGTGAGTTATTCAGTTTTAAATTAAGGTCATGGAAAAAGCTCTCCCTGCTCTCTAGGAATTTCCCAGTGAGGGCTGAAGCTCCCAGCTCTTCATTCTTTCTTTCAAAAATTTAAAATGAGACTCTTTCATTTTGAAAGTATTTATAGAAATTTTCAATACTACTGAAAAATGAGAAAAAAATGACAACAAATAAAAGCTACCAGCTGTAACTATTACCAATATTTTGGTTAATTTCTTTCACTTTTTTAAAGGAAAAAAATGTTAAGATTAGTCTAGTGGTATTCAGGTACTATCTATATCTATCTATCTATCTATCTATCTATCTATATATATATATTTTTTTTCTGTACCAGGAATCAAACTCATGACCTCATGCTTGCCAGGCAGGCGCTGGGTCACTGAGCCATACCACCGGCTTCAGGCACTACTTTGTGTGTGTGTGTGTGAGTGTGTGTTTCTCCAATCGTGTCAGCACTTCTGCATGTTGTCAGATGGTCTTTCTCAGTGACAAGTATCAGCTCTGGATTACTTTGACCTGCCCTGTGGACAGCAGAGACAGGCCTTTTGGCAAATGCCAAGAAACTGTATCCTAAGCCTAGAAACATGAAAATCAATGTTACAAACTGGTAAGTATCTGATAAAATTATTTCTTGTGATAATTGGCAGGCACATCACATGTCTAATGGAACCAACAGCTTGAGGAATAGAAGTGAATTAGAAAGATTACAGCACAGGGTTAAATTTGGAAAGAGGTTCCAGGAATGAGACAGACTCAAGGAAACACTGGGCCATTCACAAGGAGAAACAAAAGGGAAAAGGGAAAGTCCAAAAACTTGCCATTACAGAACTGGAAAAGCCAAACGCTTCTAGGTCACCAGCAATGAGAGATGGGATGTGAAAAGAATTTGTTGAAAAACAGCCTGGGAAAACTTCTCCAGTGAATACTGAAAATGATCCTAGTGAAGGGACCTCTTTCCCAGACGGGCCCCAGAGCACCCAGAAAACTGAGGCAATGGATGAGGGTAAAGCAGCAGCAATAGAGGAGGCTTGGGCCTCCGCCTCCACCTCCACCTCCTTCTCCTTCTCCTCCTCCACCTCCAACTCCTCCTCCACCTCCGCTTCCACCTCCTCTGCCTCCTCCTCCACCACCTCTGCCTCCTCCTCCACCTCCTCCACCACCATCTCCACCTTCTCCTCCACCTCCACCTCCTCTTCCACCTCCACCTCCACCTCCACCTCCATCTCCTCCTCCACCTCCTCCACCATCTCCACCTCCTCCTCCTACCTCCTCCTCCTTCCAAGAGCAGCAGGGGGTGGTCTTCCTCTCCCTCCCCCTTAGAGGAGAAATTTGCCAATAGGATTATATGTGAAGATACATATGACTTGTGTGCAGATTAGCCTTGATATTTAACCTGGTGCGATTGTCCAGCGAGGGCGCTAACTTCTCAGTGGGTTGAATTCGTAGCTGTACAGGTTATTAGGAAGTGGGATAGTTGGAGGAAGTGCATGTGGGAACATGAGCATTGGGACTGCGTTTGGTCCCTGGTCGTTCTTGTTGGGCTCCTTCTGTGCTCTCTGGTTCAGGAATTCCGTGAGTAGAGCACCTTTCCCCACCATGTCTTCCCACCATGTTGCTCCTCATGAGGAGACAGCCAACTATGGACTGAAACCTCTGAAACGGTAAGCCAAGGTGAAACTCTCCTCCTCGATATGTGGATGTCAGGTATTTTGCCCCAACAGTGGACAGCTGACTGATACAACCTGTGAACACAAACCCGACTCCCTGGTAAACACTGAACAACAGAGGAGAAATGACTTTTTGATATTGTTTGTAACAGTGAAAGTTTTGGAAACAAACTATTTCACTTCAGAAATGAACAAATCCAGTCATGCGTGGCTTCAAGATGGGGTGTATTCTGAGAGAGGCGTCATCATCAGGGAGTTTAGTCATTGCGCAGACACTGTAGAGGGCTGTTGTACAAACAGTTGGCTAAAACGTTGGCAGGTCACATAAACTTATAGGGCCATTGTCCTATTTGTGAACCAACACAATTACATCATGAGGTACTACATGACTATGAATGATTTATTTACTCGATGGAATTTACAAATCAGTTAAAAGAGATGAACTAGATCCGTGTATGTCAACATGGGTCAATAGCAAAAACTTGCTAATTCAAGGAAAATATAATTAAATAATGCAGGATGTGGAACATCAGTGGTGTTTAATTTTAGAAGTACCCAAAGCTGACTCATTTTTTGATGCATTTTTCTGTAGACTCATGTAGTATAATGATGGTTTGCAGCCATGTTTAGTCCTAATGTAATCCAGAGTTTACCTCAGTAACTAGAGGAAGGACTGGTAAATGATAGGGCTCTAACTTTTATTTCTTTTTTTTGCAGACTTATATAACTTTTTATATATAGATACTACCTTTTCCTAACTACAGGGTTTTTTTTATAAAGAGAAAAAAAGCAAAACAGAAAAAGGGGTAGAAACAATACAGAATTTCAGAAAAAAAATAAGCAGTAAGAAATCACTAGTTGATAAATTACATATTGTCTTCTTAGACATAGTTGTTCAAGTTACAAAATTAAAGCACACACAATTGACATTCAAACAGTGAGACTGCAAAGAAGTTCAATGATCCAGTAACAACTTAGCAACAAGGTTGTCAATCCTACACATTAAACATACATGCAGCCATATCCTCTAGACCATTTTCTTTTCTTCTTTTTACTTTTTAAGTCCATTATCTGCTTAGTTATATCCGGTTTCAGGTTGCTCAGTACCTTACTGACTTGTTTTGTTGTTGTTACATACTTTTAATCACCTTATATAATTCTGTTGCCTTGTTTTTGAGTTTCTCCTCATCCATGATCCATGGATCAGCTTTGGTGGAGCTGGGAGATTTTTGGAGGTATTTTGTTACTTTCTTATCTACTTTTTTTTTTTTATTTTTTGAAGGTAGCAAAATACAGCAGAACAAGACAGAACAAACCCATGCGACCGCAGTGTAGTGAAACTACCACAGAACCTCAGAGCAGGTCACCAGGACACGAGCAAAGGGCGCGATAGTACGTTCTGTTCTGTTCACATTAGCTGTAGTTTCAATCAGGTAGAGGAAAATGGAAGGAAATATCGAACTTATAAAAACAGAATATTGAATAGAGCAGTACCATTAATCAAAACTGAGCAAAACAGTGATAAAAATATTTGCCTTCAAAGAGATGGTAGAAGGAAACCCCCTTACTTGCCACACTGCATACGTTCATCCTCCCAAGAGATACTCAGACCGCCTGTGCCGACTTGCTAATGGGGTGGGGTGGGGATGGATCGATGTCTGATCCTCAGCCCGGGCACCAGCAGGCCCCCAGCGGCTTGGCCGCCTGTTCTCCCAGAACCCAAGAACTTTTATTTCTGGCATCTTATTTCTTCATTTTTTTTTCCTAGGTTCTGGAATCACAACAACAAAATGCTTGTATGTATCGTATCTTGGTAGTGGATGTACAAGTGTCTATCTGATATGTCATTTGTGTTTTGGTTGAGTTTGAAATATTTCCTAATTAAAAAGAAAATTAGAAAGTGTATTCAGCTGAGTCAGATCAGTAAAAGAAAAAATTGAAAGTAACTGAAATTGTTTGTGAAATATGATTGTTATTTTGCTTTCATTAGATTCTGTATTTTTCCTGTACACACATATCACATTAATAATCAGTGTGAACATCTATCAGCTAACGACAGGGGACACACATGCACTGACAAGCTTAGATTTCCTCTTGCTGCGGGGGGCAGTGGGTAACGGCCCCAGTGGGTGTCTGGTGGGCTTGAGGGCTGGATTCTACAGAGGGGTCCCGGCAGGAACCCATCAGGTTTGGTAAACGAGGAGTCACTGGAGAGTCTTTAAAAGGGCCTAATGTTTAGAACGTCTACTTCTATTTCTGGGGTGCTATATTTCTGTACCCTTTATTCGGTTCCCATGAAAACTGCCTACTTTGTTCTTAGCACTGCATGTTTGAACACGTAACAGTTATGTCCATGTGGGGAACTGGCGTGTGTATAAACCACACCTCGATCGTTTTTTATTCTTTCACCCCTTCTCTCCCTGCCCCGGTTCCTGCCCACACCTCCAAAAAGTCTGCCTTTTTCTTTTCTGTCATCTGTCTTTTTACTTTACTCTTTTATTTATTTCTGAGAAATTCATTTTGTTTCCAACTCTTCTATGATAAAGAGTTTCTAGGTGAAGTGCCTTCGGTGGGTTTGTGTGAGGCCTCATCTGGAGGATGGGGGGCCTGGAAGGCAGGGTAGCTGTGATAATGAACTCAGCTCCTGCCCGGTGCCTCAGGGGGGCTTTGCCACCCACCCACACTCCCCCATCTCTGGTCTCCCTGACCTGTTAGGGGCTGGGCTGGGGGAATCTCTGTCAAGTGGAGTTGCGCATAGCCTTCCCCCTTCCTTATACCTGGGAGATGAAACTGTTTTTAAACAACTTGTTCACTTGGGGATTTTAAACATAGCGATTGGATGTACGCACTTTTGTAAGAGCACTATTTTGGGATTTTGTTTTTCACTAGAAGAAGCGTTGGATACGAAAGGTGCCTCATTGCATCTCATTCTGGCTCACTTCTGGGAAAGACCAGGCTCTCGGGGGACACTCAGAGCCAGTCTTCTGGGAACCCGGGGGGCAGAAAGCCAGGAGCAGGCCCTGGCCCAGGACACAGGGAAGGCGGGCCAGGGCCAGGGCCGTGGAGGGGATGCCCAGACCGTGGGGACTGAGGCAGATGAGGCCTGCACCCTTCACCTGTCCGTCCGCCTGTAGGGTCTGTGGCCAAGGAAGCTGGGACGCTGTGGGCAGGGCCTATTTGCTGTTGCTGTTGTAGCCTTTGCAGAGGGCGGCTGGCCTGATGCTGTGTGCAGGGTTCGGGCGACTCCTTGGAGGCGGTCAGCCTGACACATCTGCCCCCCACGATGCCAGCTCATTGTTTTAAACTTCAAATTTCTCAGCAGAGAGGGAAACTGTTGTTGTTGCTCTTTCCACATCTCCACAACCCGAGGATAACCCTCAGCCTGGGCTTGGATAAAGAGTTGTTTATTCTTCTTGGAAAAGCAGGGAGGGAGTTGACGGGTCTTGCCTCAGTGTGCCTGCCCCACTGCTGGCCTCCGAGGAGACTGGTGGCTTCCGGGTCACTCTGCCCTGTGGAGCACGGACCACTTCAGGAGTGGCAGCAAGACGGCCAGCTGTGCTGTCACCTCAGGGTTTGTCGGCCCGGGAGCTCTAGGACGCAGGGACACAGACCCCAGCGTCACTGCTGCTCAGGCCCCTAGCGTGAGGCTCTTGCTTGACTTGCTGCAGTTTCAAAAGATGAGGTTTAAGCAGATAAAGGTGACGAATGAGCCCGTCAGTCTTGTCACCTCCATCACTGGACACGACTCAAGCCAACCATGGTCACGAACTTGGATGACAGGCAGAAAAAGTACCCGAGTGGTTTCCCCTCACTGATCGCATTTATTTTTCTTTGTTAGCATGGTCAGCACATTTGGGGGTTTTAATTTTCCACCCCACCCCACCCCCGCCAAACAATGCCAAAATTCAACCACAGTGCACTTTCACGATACTTCCTAGGACTTGATGATTTGGGAACAACTTCAAAAGACGGGGACTGGATGAAGATAAACTGACCCTAATTTCCTCGCTTGCTGCTGTGTTAGGGATGAAGATGGGAAGGATGCGTTTTATGAGTCTTGCAAAAGAACCTCGTGTCATTTTAATTAATGAGAGCACGCAGCAGAAATATAGGCACGAAGTCGGGCTCTTCTGAGCCCCGTGTCCCCAGGGGCTCTGCAAGAAGCTGCAGGCCTGTCCTCTGGAGACAGGAGGTCCCTGAGACGCCCACACAAGCCCTCTCTGAAAATGCAGGGGCTTAATGTTGCCCTGTAAAACGCCAGCTCAGAAGCAGGGCCCAGCCTTTTTGTCCCTGAAGAAAAGGAACCTTGTCACAGAGGTGTCTGAGGGCAGCTCACCCATTTGCAGGTAACACCTCCAAGGGAGACAGTCTGCATTCGTCCTGGTGGGTCTCCCGGCAGAGACGGATGGAAGGAAGTTTGCTCTCAGCCGCCTGCCAGGCCTCCTGCCCAGGACTGGCTGCCTGCTTATCCACCTTGCTTTACGTCTTTCTCTTTGGCAGAGACACGAACTCGCTGAGGCTGAATGCTGCAAATGAGAAGGTGAGACTTCCCGCCTTCCGTTACAGACAGAGACCAGCTCCGGCCAGTGCCGGGTGCAGACAGTGGGGGAAGACGCCCATGCTGTCCCTCTGTCTTGATTTGCTTTTGGTTTTGACTCTGGGAGGCAGCTGGGACTGCGGGCAGCACAGCAGGCATCCGAGATGAGAGAAACACATGAGGCTAATGCTAAGGGGACCCTGAGCTTGAGGCCACGCTCAAGGACAGCGGGAACCTGAGAAGCTGGGGCTGTGTGTGAGGATGGCGGGTGCCGAGCCGGCAATGGGCCGGAGCTCATGGAACCTCGTCATGGAACCGGGCCACCCTCTCGGAAGCCTCTTCTGATTCATGTCTTGTGAGTAACATTGAGGACCTAGTGGGTTGGAGCCCACTTTGGGGGAGTAGCCCCACCCTGTACTGCCAGCCCCTCCCACCATGCACACGCACGTGCTCTCGTGCACGCACACACACACTCCCCAGCTCCTGACACCAGCTCCTCTAATGCTTGGCCAGTTTTCTCTTCCCTTCATCCTCGGTGACGGCCCAGTTCCTTGGCTCGTGGCTTGTTCTAAAGAAATGTCAGTGGGAACAACTTCTAGAGTCTCTCACATAAGATGAGCCCCCTTCCTCTAGATATTCTGCCCCTCGGGGTGCTTGGCCTCCCTCCAGCGCTTCTGCAGCCGCCCTGCGCATTTCTTTCCAGACCCTGTACTGACAGGATTTCTCCTGAAAACCGCCTCTGAGCCTTCCGGACGCTCTGACCAATGTTTGCTAAAACAGCGAAGAGGTAAGCGATTCTAGAATACTCTTCACACCTGCCCAGATGGACCTGCTGAACCCCTGCGAGGAGGTGTCTGCTTCCTTGGTAAGATGCCTGCATTCACATTCACTGACCCCCCACTGGGGCAGGAGACAGTGGGAAACTCAAACCTCTGCAGCCCAACGTGACCTGCAGCGGTCAGCAGGGAAACTGCTGCATGGATGCACAGGATCGGGCAAAGTAACTCCAAGCTGTTTTCAGCCATTCTGTTTTGGAGCAGTTTAACATGCAGTAAAAGATAACGGATACGCCATTCTTTCTATTTGTCCCTTCACGACTGAGGGATACTACTTTCACGTTCTGCAAGACTGGACAGCAGCTTAGGGATCTGAACAAGATCTACCTGTTGCCTCCAGACTTTGTCTGCAGCAAATGTGACTTTGGGGTGAAGTCTTAGCCCGGAGTGTGGAGACACGTTCAGCGCCCAGGCTGTGGGCCGGGGGGGGTGGGGGGCGCTGTGCACCCGCTCTCAGCGTCTCTGGGTCTCCGTCTTCTCAGCCTCACGAGTACACATGAGTACACATGGTGTCTTCAGAACGTGCTGTGAGGGACAGGGACGTCTGCAGAGCCTCCTCTGACCCTGACCCTGGCTGTGAGGAGGTCATGGCCCGGTGCTTTGCTAAGGAGGAGATTTTCTCGGCTCGAGGTTCTGGAGGCTACAGCACCCGTCTCCTGCTGCACCATAACTCATCATAGGGTGGCCCGGGTGACACAGAGCAGTGTGCTGGCTCAGGTCGCTCTTCCTCTTCTTACCAAGTCACTCTGCTGTCACAGGGACCCTACCCTTGGGACCTCATCCATTCCTAATGTCCCTCCAAGGTCCCCTCTCCAAACACCATCAACACCTGAATTTGGGAGTTAAGTTCCCGACGCGTGAGATTTTGGGGGATGCATGTAGACTGTAGTGGGTTTCTGCACAAAAGTTCACATGAGGAAAGCGTTTGATGGCTTTCGGCATGTGAAAAATGCCGGAATGAGATGAGTTCTAAGGACCTTTGAGAACCTAACGGGGAGGAGGCTGGAAGCCCAGGGCCACTGCACAGCCCCCTCTCATCTGGAGCCTGCTACAAACACGCAGAAGAAGCCGGAGTCCCGAGACCCCCGGCCTCACTGGGAGTGTGCTCGCCCATGCCATGCTCGGGTGAGGACACACAGGCAGGTGCCCTGGCTGTCCACAGCAGTTCACTTGGTGCCATGCTGTTGACACCCCTTCTGGGAGCTGGGGAGCCTTGCAGAAGAGCAGCCCTGTCCAGGTGTCCGGTACCAGCTTCTCTGGTGTGGCCACGCCCTGCAGGACCCTCCTGTCACTCCTCCCTGTGTGCCTGTAGCTCCGTCTCCTTGTGCGCCTCAGAGCACCACAGCCCGCTGTACAGAGGTGACTGGGGCTGGATTTCCACTCGACACCTCCTATGCAGCTTCACTGAGTTCAGGCCACACCGCGGTTAGATGAGACGGACGGGCGGACTGCAGCGCACCAGCTATGGCAGCCCTGGTGCGGCCCCTTTGTGTCCCCAGGAGAAGCACGGCAGGGAGCGTCCGGGCCGGTGTGCATCCCTCTCGGAAGTGCCTGCACTTCTCCTCAGCACTGCTGGAAACCCAGAGCAGACCTGGCAGGAAGTAACAGGCAGAAGAAAGGGACCTTCGTGATGCACCTGCCTTGTTCACGAGCGAGGTGGGGTAAAAGGGAAGGAGCCCAAATGCTCCCCATACCCCTGCAAAGCGGCTTCTCCTTGATGAGAACACGCAGGGGTCTGCACGAGGGCATCACTGGTTCCTGCCAGAGGCTGGTGGCTGCCATGGCAACCAGCTGCTGTCCAGGCCCTCGGAGCCTGCCGATGCCAGCCAGGTCCCGGGGGCTTCGCCTCACCCTTGACCCTCACCTTCCTGGGGTGTGGTCTTCACACTAAGGATTCAGTTCACTCCCCTTCCCCCTTCCCCCTTCCCCCTTCTTCCTTCCTTCCTTCCTTCCTTCCTTCCTTCCTTCCTTCCTTCCTTCCTTCCTTCCTCTTCTCACTCTGCATCTAGGCAGTTACTCACAGTGCCGAGGCCACAGTGTGCTCAGGCTGGACCAGGCTCCTGAGATGCTTTGGAGCCACCATCAGCAGCGGCCTGGGGACCCTGTGGTGACTCTCAGTGCTGGGTCTGTGCTCTGCACTCATGGCGTCCTAGATGAGGTCACCGGAGGAGCCACCCTCAATCCAGTCATGAACCGTTAGGCCGACACGTTCAACGCAAGGACACACTGCTTTTTCATGAAAAGTCGCTCCAAAGCACCTGTCCCGTCCAAACCAGGGAACAAAGAGGGATAAGCCAACAGCCTGCCCTGAGCCCTGGGTCTCCACCAGGTGGTGGCCTCTTCCCCGGACCGTTCCTTTCTAGGGGCCATTGAATCTTACCTTTTCACACATGAAGCCTTTTTCTGGCTTCCACCGGTGGACTTTTCTAAGTCTGCAGGCTTCACGCAGGCACTTCCAGGCCCCTCTCTTGCTCTGGCTTAGCGTCGGCCTGCTGCCCTAAGGACCTGCTGCACCGCGAGCAGCCACACTCCCCACATAAGTGGAAGATGCCCTTCCCCTCCACGTTCCCTTCTGTGGGAAGGTCCCTTCCCCTGCCCCTGGGTGGCAACCGTGGCGGGCCTGTCCTTCTCTTCAGATTCTTTTGAACTCTTGATGGAAGTATTCTGGTGAGTTTCAAGTCACCCAGTTTCAGAACATCACCTCAATTTGTAATTTGTGGTCCTAAAACTCACTTGAAGTAAAGAGGAGATTTTGCCTTTCTCTCCTCGAGGTCCATGTGGACAACTGGCCTGCCTAGGACTCTTCTGCATGCTATGTAGGGTGGAGCCGCCTGGTCTGGGGGTAACTCTAGCTGGCTGCAACTCCTGCTTCTCTTGGTCAGATGGAGCTCAGTTCCTAGCCTGCCCCAGGCCCACATCTGTCCAGGGCCCTCAGCATGTGGAGCTGCAGCAGGTGCTAAGAAGTCTCTGCCCAGCACAGAGGTCTCTGGCTCCCTCCCCGCCCTCACAGAGAGAGCCTCAGTTCAAGCTCCCATTTCTGTGGGGAGTGGGCAGGGCCAGCTCTCCATGGGCTCCTGCGAAGCCAAAGGGATGACACCCTCCACCTGCGAGGGGCTGGGAGACACAGCCCAAATGATGCCCTCACAGATGGCAGTCAGTCAGGCCGATTTCTAACTGATTGCTGGGTCAATTCTGTACAAGACCCAGTGCCAGGTTTGAAGTGCAATCATCAGCATACCTCCCTTTCCAGGCTGTGGCTTCATCTTCACACCTTATCATCTCTGGAAAGGAATTATTTTTGATCAAAAGCCAATGATTTTACAATTCCCTTTAATAAGCAAAGCAGGAGAAGAAGACAAGATGGCCGATCAGTGAGCAACAAAATACAAAGCCTCCCAGGAGAAACAACTCATTTTCCAGAATAAAACACCCTGGAGAGACCCAGACAGAGGGAGATGGATCCTCTTGACACAGGAAGAAATTAAAACATAAAAAAATCTCATCAAATACTTCAGGACTACAACTGAAACAGCTAAAAATTATGGGACACAGCGTTTTCACGGTGACCCACCAAGTTTGTATTGGGTTGAATCCGTGCCGGCAGGCAGGGCTATCCAAACTTGTTTCTGCTGTCACTCACAGGAAGCAAAGCAGCGCTGAAGTTGGGGGTTGATGACCCCAACGGAGAGCAGAGCCGGTGAAGGGACCTTCATTAATCCATGGTCAGTGCTGGGAATGAGACCCCCCCACACAGGAAGGGCACGACAAAATGGGCGACATGTTGGAATTAGGCAGGAGGAGCCTGAACTGGGAGCCACAGTGACTTCAGTTGGTTGCTCCCTCCCCAGAGCAGATTCGTGGGATTTGCTTGGACTGGGCCGTACCCCTGGCCAGGACCCAATGAGCCATCCCAAATAGATTCCCTGCACCTAGCATGCACTAACTGGGTGAAGGCACCTGAAGTTTGGCTGGCCCAGTGGGGAGGGGCAGGCATATGTAGCCACTGCTTATACCTCAGAGACAAGAGCAGTCAGGAGAGGGCAGAGGTCCCTCACCAGCGTGCTTTGGAGGAAACATGACCAACAGGGAAGGGGGCTGGGACCTGCACTGTAACCTGTGTGGAGGAAGCCAGGGCCATTACAGGAGAGAGAGGCAGGAGGAGGCCCCCAGCCCAGAACCCTGAGAGCACTGATCCAGGAGAGGGAAAAACAAGGGAGACTGAGGGCGGCAAACCCACAACATCAGACATGGCTTCAATGGACATTAAGAGATATCTTTGGGACTTTGTAGATGAGCTCAAAACTGAAATATTAAATCAGGTAAAGCAGGATATGAGTAGAGTAATAAAAGAAATGCTCTCAGGAAGCATCTCTCAGGATGATATAGACGGAAGAAGGGAGGAACACAAAAAAAGGAGAGAAACATTCTATAAAGAATATAAAGAAAATATAGAATACATGAAGCAGATTCAAAGAGACTACCAGGAAATTAAAAACTCCATTGAAAGATGGCAAAACTCCTTAAAAGAAACTAAGGATAGACTATCAAAACTTGAAGACAAGTTTGCAGTGTGTGATCATGAAAGGAAAGATCTCTTAAAAATAACGAGGAAACAGGCAGTAACAATACAACAATACAAAGGCTAGAAGATGACAAGAGAATCTACAATTTAAGAATAAGAAATGTGAACGAAGAAGCAGTAATACATACAGGTGAAATACAAAGGCTAGTCACGGCAATAATTAAGGAAAACTTCCCAAGCATGGGAAAAGAAAATGACATTCCGTTATGTGAGGCATACAGAACTCCAGCCACCTACAACCAAAACAGAGCTACACCCAGGCATATAATAATCAAGATACCAGAAATTCAATATAAAAACAGAATATTAATAGCTGTCAGAGAAAAGAAACAGATTACCTATAAAGTTAAGCCCATCAGAATCACGGCTGACTTCTCTACACAGACCATCAGATCAAGCAGAGCTTGGAGTGAAGCATTCCAAGCCCTGAAAGAGAATAACCTCCACCCCAGATTGATGTACCCTACAAAACTGTCACTAGAAATTAATGTAGAAACAAGATACTTCCATGACAAAGAGGAACTGGGGGAGTCTGTGACCACCAATCCAACCCTACAGAGAATACTGAAGGACGTTCTAGAGAGAGAGAAAAAAAATACCAGGATTTTAGAAACAGTGGCAGAAAGGCCTCAATGAGTGGAGCAGGCAGTAGAATGAAGGAGAAAACTAGACAAACAAAGGCAGAAAAATAGCATAGCAGAAATGAGGCAGAGAAGGATGGCTAGAATCTCTAACATAGATGGCCTTGATACACTATATTGTTAATAGTGCACCAGGATTTAAAACCCACATTACTCACACTATTCTGCTTAGATGTATTATATTCTGTTCCAGTCATTCTACCTGTACTAGATTTGAGGGCACAGGCAGTAATCCCAAAAGTAACAGGATATAGTATGGTAATCATCCTTAATTTCCTATTAATCTAAAGCTTTGTAAAACATACACTGTTTTGATCGTAATTGAATCTGGTTTGTTGGATTGCTGTTTTGTATTGATAGATTTTATTCAAAGCTGTTATGATTGATAGTATCAAGTCTGAGAGTATAGATGCACTTAAGATGACAAGATCCGCTGGAATATCCACCCTGGTTTGATTATTACCTGCCTTTGAAGTTTTATACTGCCTACAATGTTTTATTTTTACTAATATTCTTATTTACTGCTATATTCAATTATACTGCTATATTCAATTATGCCTGATGATATAGACAATTCTATTGAAGATAATGAGAAACAACACAATAATCATGGTAGATCACCTTGTACTGTGGTTTTATACAACTTTTTGGTTTCATGTTTTTATAGGAATTTGTTTTGTTTTGTCTTGCTAAATTTTGTTTTTCCCTCTAATACAGAAAGGATAGAAATACATGTAGATACTCATGCATGCGTAGCTGTTTACACTCTCACTGTTTGACTATCTACTTTGTATGCTTTAATTTTGTAACTTGAACAACTATTTCTAAGAGGACAATATGTAATTTATTAACTAGTGATTTCTTATTGTTTATCTTTTTTTTTTTCTTTTGGAATTCTGTATTACCTCTACCCTTTACATGCTTTTGTTTCTCTTTAAATAAATTTAAAAAAAATTAAGCAAAGCAGGAATGTGGAGTTTTTTCCATGCCAAGCCCAGAAGGAGCCCAAGATGTCCCCTCCTCACCCCAATTAAAGACAGGGCCTCCAGGTCCCCGAGTGACTCTGCTGTCCTAGGTAACCAATCCTCCACTTCGCAGCATTTTCTGGTGACTTCCAGAGCACATACTCTTAAAGGACAGGTTAGCTTTAAAGTTAAATGAAAAAAAAAAAAAAAAAAGGAAAAGAACTTTCATATAGATAGTGCAGGACCCTCTCAGGGCGTGAGACATCTTGCAAGCTGAGAGGAAGTCTAAGCGCAGGCTCCCTGCCTCCCCGCAGCCCCCAGGGGTTCGTCCTCTGTACATGTGGTTTCTATCCAGAGCAATGAGTTCTGCAGACTCAGGTCTCAGGCTGTCCCTAAGAATAGGCCGCTCCCAGCCCCCACACGGGCAGTGCTATGGCCAGTCTGAGGAACACGTGCTCCATCACGGTGCAGTTTGCCTGTCAGGCCCCGCCCTGCGGCAGCTACAGCCCATTAGGGCTCCGCCCGGGCTGGGTTTTATTTATGGCCCGTCTCCTCCCTCGCAGATCCATCAGGGCACACTCAGAGGGGTAAAATGAGAGGCCCAGCCAGGCTGGAGCTTGGGAAATGCCCTTTACCCTCCTTCTTTTCTAGATGGCCCTGGCCACAGAGGCCACTCAGGGGCCAGCCGGAGGGAAGCCCCGCTATGGCTGCTGCGGTCACACTCTGTATGCCAGTGCTTAGACTTAACGCATCTGCTTTTTCTTTCTCAGTGTCCACACTCACCTTCCGCCCGTGTCTGCCTCTGCTAGGGGACTAGGGGAAGTGTGTTGGTAAAAGCACGCCTGTCCAGCACGGGCTGGTGGCACCCCTCCAGTCGCTGCCTGCTTTCCTCTGACTCTGAGAGAGAGCCCTTCTCAGCACTGCCCACCCTCCCGAACAACACTTCCGGCCTGCTCTCGGGGTGGGGGTCAGTGCCAAAGCTTGTTCATCTCTCAGTGGTCAGGACCAGAGCCGGCCCCCGCCCTCTCAGCACCCCCGGTTGCTCCTTGGACAGGCTGTCAGTGTGAATTTCCAGCACGACATTTCTATAAGATAAACTGTGTCTTTTATCCCTCTCTGGAGATTCTTATTTATTTTGAAGGGCTTTTAATTTTCAAAACAGAGTCACTTGGTCAAGGGCCTCATGGAAAAGACATGATTAGCTGGGTATTCTTCTGTTCCTGTGTGACTGAGACAGTGATTTCTAATTAGGGCTTCTTCTCAAATACTCGGGGACCTTGTTCAAGTTCAAGAGGCTGGGGGCTCATACATTCAAGGGACAGAGCGAGAGACCCAGACACCTCAGCAGTGAGAGAGAGAGAGAGAGAGAGAGAGAGAGAGAGAGAGAGAGAGAGAGAGACGCGCGCACTCAGTTGCCGGGAGAGACGAGGACCAGCCGGTGTGCCCTGGCTCTGTGAGCCCCCGTCTCCACCTTGGCTTGACTTGTGCACACCACTGTGGAGGCACGGTGTGTGCTCACACTCACGGCCTGTGCTTCTGGATGTGCATGTGATTAGCTGGTGTAACAAGAACTTAACAAGCGTGGCCCGCAGATCGCAGATCGCTCAAGGGAAAGAGGACCCTGTGCGCTCCTGGCCCAGCCGCCTGCTAGGTGTCCCACAGGGAGGAGCCTTTCTAACCTTGCCACCTCCTGGACCCAAGGGGCCACGTGCTGGAGCCTCCCACCTGGCATCTCCCAGAGACACCCTGTGAGGTCAGGAGCTGCAAAAGTGCCCTAGGCTGCCTCTCCTGACAGACAGATGTGCTCCACCCCATGTAACATCTGTGCCTGCCAGCTGCAGAAATGCAAGCTGTCTGAATGTCTGTCTGTCTGTATCTCCCCTTCTTTCCTTCTCTCCCAGCTCCATATTCCTCACACAGCTATTGTGAGCTTGCTCTTCCTAGGACACAGAGGATGAGGAGGGAGACGGCTTCCTCCCAGGTCTGCTTGGGTGTGGAGGGCACAGTTGGTACCTTCCCAGGAAGCTGGCAACTTGCTTCATGGACTCCCTGTTTCTGCTGCTTTTTCTGCTGCTGTCAGTCTGGCTGAGCTGTCTGTAAGCTCGCAGATGGTTGGCCTCCCTGGGGTCAGTCCCTGGGCTGGGTCAGGGCAGACATGAATGTCTGCCTTCACAGAGCGCAGGCTGACTGTGGAATTTCCCTGTGACTCAGTCTCCGTATCAGAAGCAGTGGTCACAGGGCTGAGTCCACGCAGGCAAGAGATGCTGGAAAAGGAAAGGGGCATAAGTACTTCTGGTGTGTAAAATTCAGGTCTTATGGTGAAAGTTTGAAAAGCAATAGGTCAGGTAACTTTCAGAGCTTTTGCCTCCTCTTCTGAATCGAGGGCAAACGCAAATTCTCTACCACCTCACCTTCCGGTGCCCCCTTCTAGATCTTTCCTTGCTTCAGGTAAACCAGGCATCCTGGGTATGCCAGGGGATCAGGGCATGGCAGGGCAGAGGGGTCAGGGTACAGGAGACACAGCACTCTCCACGGGTACAGAGACTGACGCAGGATTTCCTGTGTTTTCCTTTGAAATAAAAATTTTGCCCCCAAAACATTTCCAAAAGAAATATTTTTATAATAAATGTAGACACGAAAAAGGGGAAAAAAAAGCTACTCTTTGCTTCCTATTGAAGAATAATCACCTTAGGTACTTTAATGTAGGCCACACATTTTTTATACAAATATGTGTGTGAATGCAGATATGTGATCTAGAAAACTGGGATTATACAATCAGGCCTTACTGTGGATACACCACAACTTCTTCAGCAAATCTCTTGTTGAACTGTTAAATTATTCCTCCCTTACTCATGTTTTCTGTTACTGAAATATGTCCAGTTGATCATACTAACATGAAATATCTTTGCCAGGGTAAGAAGGAGAAAGTGACAGCTCATCGTTTTAATTTACGGTTTCGCATGTCCATCACCCTTTCGTACCCTTTCCCCCTTTCTGTTAGCATCTGCATATTAGATTTTCACCTTTAGGGTCTAAATCTTTTATCCTATCAAGTGAAAAATATGGCTTTTGTTTTTGCCATTTGCCTCTCTGGCTTGCTAGGGTGTTGAATCTACCTCATTTTTGCTTATTCCTTCCGTTGTAGATGGAAGGAGAGGAGCCAGACCCGCGCTCACAGCCTGGTGTGTACCTCAGAAGCTCTGTGGAAAGGACCTTCCTCACCTGGAGCTGTGTCACGGGGTCGCCTACAGTTCCCTTCGTTACTCTCACTTTAAAACAATGACATCTTTCATCCTTCTGCAATTGTGCTGATTCGTACGCTATAAAGTCTTCATTTTCCCAATTGTGTAGCAAGTTTTCTTAATTACTCTTTTTTTAAAATAAAAAATTGAAATGTTTCTCTTCTTTTATTTTAAATTCTTCCCTGTAGCCCAGGATCTGCCCCTGGAGGTTATCTTTTATTCTATTTGTCTATCTACTCATTCCGAGGCCATGATCATAGTTTTAAATTATTGTAATTTTTCATTTATGATTCCCCATTTTGTGTTGGATGATCTCCTCTTTTGTTACCTTGATAAAATTTACTAGCTATTCTCAAACATTTTTTCTCTTCCCAGATGAAATTGAAGGTGGCAGAATATCAGGGACTTGGCCTAGAGCCCCAGTCTCCCAAATGAGTGTACAGTGAAGGCTTAAATAAATAAGGGGTATGATTTTAGGCTCCAGAAGTATTAAAACCCCCCGCAGAGTTCAGGGACTCTGGTGGCTGAGACAGGGAATGTCTCGGGGTGGCCCATATTTATTTAGGGGGTTGGAGTGGAAAACATAGGAAACTGAACAGACCTTGGGAGTGGTCCAAGGACTTTACCAAGTAACAAATTACACTAATTAGGAGAAGTATCGTATGAGAAGATCTCCATGCTTCATTTCACTACAGGGGTGAAATGCCTGCAGCTACAGCCTTTACTCAGTTAATTGGAGTTGGGGCCTGGTGTCCTCAGCTGCTGTCTTAGCCTGCCCTGGCCATGCAGCAGCCCTGCATGCGTGTTCAATTTCCACTTTCAGTGGCTCCCAACAGCAGAGACAGTGTGGACAGTTTCCCAAGGGCAGCCATGGGGACCTCACCTGTGTGCTGTCAGGCTGCAGTGCTGTCACTGTGCCAATCACGAGAGTGAGCAGCAGGTCCTCCCTGCTGTCTTGGGTGTGTGCTCCCCCCTTCTGTAATAAGAAGGAACTCACAGTGGAGAGTGCCTGAAGTCAGCCAGTTCAGCCCTGGCCTGTGAGCATGCACAGAGCAGTCACAGCTTGGTAGCAGGCAGCCCAGGGGGCATTCCTGTGCACACAGAGTGGGTGGTGCCAGCTGATGGTGACTTTCCCAGGATGCTATCTGCAGACAGACCAGCCCATGGGCATCTGGGGCAGCCCCCCAACACACACACACACTGGGGACTTGCTGAGATTCCTCGTGGGTCTGAAGAACAAGAGATTGAGTTCTCTGGGTCAGGACCCCATTTCAACGTGACAGACCCGAGAAGCTCTGAAAGACAGTGGAGACAGTGGTAGCCCTGGCGTGGAGGTGGATATCTGGTCTTTCCAGGGCAGGGGGCCACACTTCCTCTGTGTGCTGCATTGCAATATCCACTTCCTGGGAGCCAAAATAGCATTAGCAAAGACAGTAAATTTCTTATATCAGAAAAATTAGCACGAAGAGCAGAGAGCAAACAAGCAGAAAGGCTGCTTCATGGGCTGTGACCCTGACAAGCACATGGGGTCCTGCCCCCAGAAGGCCCACATTTAGGAAAATATCTGCTGTCACCACCTTGAAATTCTCAATAATTTTGAAGAAAGAGGCTGTTCTTTCATTTGAACTGGGCCCACAAATTATGTTGCTGGCTCTAATAAGGTGTTTAGAAAAATGTAGAATCTTTTATTCTGGTTAACTGATTGGCACCTTCTCAAATCCAGCTTCTTCTCTTTGTTTATCAAGTGGCTACAAAAGTGCTGAAGTCTATTTATAATAATAGCCCCTTATCCCCAGTTTGACTTTCTAAAGTTTCAGTTGCCTGCCAACTGCTGGAAAATTCCAGAAATAAACAATTTATAAATTTTAAATTTCATGCCTCCCTTAGTAGTATGAGGACATTTGTAGTATGCCACATCATCCCACCAGGGACATGAGTTTTTTCCTTTGTCCAATGTATCCATGATATATACACTACCCTCCTGTTAGTAGCCCAATAGTCATCTTGGTTATCAGACTAAGTAACGTGATTATGCTCAAGTCAATGTTTACTTAATAATAACTTCAAAGCACAAGATTAGTGATATTGACAATTCAGATATGCCAGAGAGGTTATAAAGTGCTTCCTTTAAGTGACAAGAAGAGAGAGAAAGAAAGAGCAAGAGCAAAGGACACATTCATGTAACTTTTGTTTCAGTATAGAGCATTTGTATCTGTAGGTTCCGTATTCTCGGATTCAACCAACCATGGATGAGAAATGTATTTTTTTAAGTGTATCTATTCTGAATATGTACATGATTTTCCTCGTCATTATTCAGTGACAAGGAAACAATACGGCATAGCAATAATTTACCTATCATTTTTGTTATTTGGGTTTTATATGTGATCTACATATTATTTAAGGTATATGAGAGGATATACATAAGTTATATGCAAGTACTGTATCACTAAACACACAAGCTTCCAGGGATTTTGGTATACACAGCGAGTTCTAGAACCAATTCTTCTCAGAAGATTGTGTTAAAATTTTTGCATTTTGTTATTAAGTGTTGGGATTAATCTCTTTGTATGACTGATTTATAAGTTAAATTTTATCATAGGTGTGTATACATAAGAAAAAGAATAGTACCTATAGGTTCCAGTACTATGCCGTAGTGTTTGGTTCTATATTTCCACGCCCCCCTGGAGATCTGGAATGTATCTCCCTGCAGAGAGAGAAACTACTGTACGGTCCATTAAGAGTGAAGAAAGGAATATCTGAGCTAGTTTCTCCCCTTGCTTCCTGCTCTGCCTGCCTCCTGTCTTTCTTTGAATCCTTTTCCCTTTTTATTTTCTTTGATGTTCCTACCCACTGACTAAGACTTACATTGCGTTCCACTTGTACCACAGACTCTCATTGTCTTAGCTCCTTTTTCTCCTTACTGAGACAAAATACCCAACACCCAAATTTAGAAGAGCAAAGGTTTGTTTTGGCTCACAGTTTGCGGAGGTTTTGGTTCCCAGTCAGCTGGCTGCGAGGCAAGGCAGCAGGGCACAGGAGCATCACAGAGGAGAAACAGCTCATAGCAGGCAAGTAGGAGACAGCCGAGCAGCAAGCAGCGGCAGCGGCAGACCTTTCTGTCCTTTATTTGCCAACCAAGGCCACCTCCCCTCTGGGCGGTGGCACTCATACCCAGGGTGGCCCGTGATCCCAACATCACACTCTAGATCAAGCCTCCTCCAAAAAGCCCCACCTATGACCACATGAGGCTTCACTGGAACCTCTACAAGCAGCCATAACAGGTCTGTGAAGAAGTGTCAGTCCTCGGCATGTCCTCAGTGAGGCAGCTGCTCAGAGACAGAGTGCGGCCCTGGTCTTGAGCTCGCCAGGTCTCCTGAGAGACAGATGGGGGTGTCTAATCCTCAGCAGAGTTCTCACTCTGTATTTCCTATCAGACAAACACTGTATAACAACAAAAGCAATTGTGTGAGATCCGGTCTGGTTACCTGCTGCTGTTACTCTCATTTGTTGGTTTTTCAGAAGAATATATACTGTCAAAACAAGGATTCGGGGCTACAGTCTAAAAGGGAAATGACTGTTTTGCAATAGTCAAAGGCTGCCTGGAGGGGCGTGGACCCCGGGAGGTCCTGGGCTCACCTGGAACCCCTGCCCCTCAACAGGCCAAGGCATAGGAGCCAAGCAGCAGGCCCATTTACCCCCAAGGGGTTTTCCAGCCTTCTTTAGGACTATTCATGCTGGGCCATGACCTGCTGGACCCGCTTGGCAGAACCAGCTTCTCTGATTCGTATTTGCGTATGTGGATGGCAGTGAGTGAGGGTACTGATGGAGAAGAGAGGGCAAGGGAGGTGAACACGGCCATGCAGGGGCACTGCGTGCCCGGCGTGGAAATCTGCTCGGTGCATGCGTGATCCTATGTGCCTGGCAGGAGTGCTATGCCGCGCTTGTACAATAAACGCGTTGTAGACGATATTTGATATCTGTAGATACAGACAAAGCAAAGACGCATTTCTCATGCTGGAGACAATGTAGCAAACAAGGCACCTGGCTGAGTTTACACAGGCCAGGCCAGGCTGATGGTTCAAAAACAAAAAAAATCAGAATGAGGGTTATTTAATTTCCTGATTGAAATACTCAGCAAAACCATTCTTTCTAATACCCCTGTGGATGGGTTTCCTTAAATCCTGAAGAAATGCAGCTGTGTCAACCAGCTTCACACAGTTCCAGGACCGGAGGCAGGGACAATAAACGGGGCCTGGTGAAGCCGCTTGCCAGTCGAGTACACCAGGGTGCCCACAAGCTACCTGCTTGCCCACATGAGATGCTACGGTGCAGCCCTCTCGCTTGGCTGCCAGCCTCTATCCGTGCACATCCTGAGCTGACAGGAGCCAACACAGTAGCCGGTGCAGGTCTTGTCATTTTCTGTCTGAATCTGCAGCCCATCAGGGAACAACGGTACTGGCGGTGGGGACACAGTGCATGGTTTCACACCCGAGACCCACAGGAGCTGCATGGTCGTCACACCTGAAGGAACTTCTCTGATTCTCACGACCAGAGCCCTGTGGCCCGAAGCCCAGTCAGGGAAGTCAGCGTATCATTATTCTTATGTTTTGGTGATCGTTATTTTTACTCGCCTAAGGTGTTACTTTTTTATTCAAAAGATTAAAAATCTTCACGACCCCGAGTCATGGGTGAGGCGTGACACCTTGGCTCCAGCTTGACACGCCGAGGTCTGGGTGTACGGGGTGGGTGACATTGCACCTGCTCTCTGGGGTCCCAGGGGCGTAGGAGCCTGAGATGAGATGAGATAAAAGCTCTGTCAAATCCTCCCTCAGCAGGGGATCGCGCTGCTCCAAGTGTCTAGGGACGGGACACCCGGAACTGGGCAAACCATGAGCACAGGAGCTGTCCACACAACAGACACACCTGCACCCTGAGTGAGATGTGCCCAAGCTGCCCAAGGACTGTCCCTCAGAGTGAATTCCCTCCCTAGGAGCCAGCTGAGACCCTGGGGCAGGACTCTGCTCTCCTCCATAACCAAGATGCTCAGAATCAATGCCAACACGGGGATGGAAGTCTGGAGCTCAGTTGGTCTTCCTTGTGGTCACTAATGTGGGTGATCCGGGAGTAGGATTCATGGCCATGGAGCTATCGCTTGTCACCACTAACAGAGCTGATTCAGGAAGGGGACTTCCAGGTACTGCCACTGCAGACGGAGGTGAGTGATTTCAGGGAAGGATTTTGGGGCACACCATCACTGGAAGTGACCCATTCAGAGAGAAAGAGAGAGAGAGATGACTCAAGAGAAAGAGGCCACTTCCACCACTGATGGACATGGCCCCACAGAGGACCATCTCGCACCAAGATCTACTGCCCTGGGTGAGGAGACACAGGAGGGAGCAGGGATCCGTTCTCGCTAAGGAAGGACACAGCATGGGGAGGGCTCATGTGGGGAGCACATGCTGTCTGCTTCCGGTTCTGCCCTCAGGGCTCGGAGAAGATGGCTGTGTGCTGTCCTGGTCCCCAGTGTGTAGGGCTGGCACTTGCTGCTTCCCACCTTCCTTCTCCTCCTCACCCTGACCAAGCCTCCTGCGCACTCCCCTCTCCAACCCGTCCTCCTCCCAGCTCTGCCTCTTCCTCCTGCAAACACCCTCTGGGCCTTCTCCAGGTAGCTCCGGCTGGGACCTGTCTCCTGTCCTCACTCCAGGTCCCCTCTGCCTGCCTTTTCCTGACAGCTCTCTGTGAAGCTCTGTCCTTGTTAGCCTCTCTTTTGACCACACAGGATCTCAGAAAGACCCTGCGAGGGAGAAGTTGGCCTGGGCCGTGCACCCTAATTCTGTGACCATGATCTTGGAGACTCTTGCCCAGTGGAATTTCCCAGCACTGAGCATCCTAACTTTTGAGCAGGTGTTTTAAATCTCCATTTCAGAGATGAATGACCAGGTCTCCCTAGCCTGCAGAGCCTGCGAGCTGGGTGGTGAAAGACAGACCCAGAATTCTGGGGCCCTGCGCCGGCAGCTCTGGGAACACGGAGGTTTCTGGCTTTGGCTCTTCCTGAATGAAGTGGGGGTGGTGACTGCTTCTCTCAGAGATGTAAGGAGGAGCGCAGGAGCCTTGCATGCTGTGGAGAGGACAGGAAGTGCCTGTTTCACTCATCGCCTGGGCCTGGCGCAGAGCCTACAGACTAAACAAACACTCACTTGAGGGGACCCGTCAAGTGAGCCCCCAGCTCATGCCCAGGCAGAGGTGGGCGCTCTGTAAAATGCAGTCACAGGAGGAGGAATTCACACACACACACTCTGCTATTTTCACTTTTCTCAGCCCTGCATGGTCCAGGTCCCCAGTGCCCTGCGTAGACCTGGCTCACGCCGGTCACTCAGCCCCTGGTCACTCGTGCTGCTGAGGACTGTGGAAGCCACGTGGAGCACAGAGAGGGAGGGCTAAGCTTCAGCCCCCCGGTCCTGAGCCAGGGTAGCCGCACAGGGGAAATCAGAGCTGAGTGTGTGCTGTTATTTGGCTGTATAGACTTCTCTTTCTGTAATTCATGTAATTACAATAAAAAACAAAACAAAAAACCTGAAGGTTTTGGCCCACTGTTCAGTGCACGCATAGATGAACAAACCAAAACCTTGAACAGCTAAATTGACTCTGGCAGGAGAATGGGCTGAATCTCAGGAAAACGAGTTTATAACTGGCATGCAGTGAACAGCAAATCCTTCTGTTTCCTTTATTTGAGAAGTGTGTTTGTTCTGACCCACTCCCCGCGTGAAAACAGAGGAGGCAGAGTGACAGGGACGCCCTCGCCCCGAGTGTGGGCAGGGCACCGTGTCCTGAGAAGCACGGCTCCCACAGCCTCCTGGGCCCAAAGGACCTTGATCCGCCCGCCCAGGCTGCACCGAAGCCCAGGACAGACAGCGTCTGGGATTTCTTCCCTTTCCCTAACACAATGCAGGCTACAATTGCTCTTTTTTTTTTTAAGTGAACAAGGGAAAATATATCCCATATCAATTCTTAGGGGAAATCCAGAGACAGTTATTCCCATCATATTTTGAGGAAGTCTTGAAGCTTTTACCAGATGATGCCAGATTCTCAGAAAGCAAGTGACCTGCAAAAGCCATCGAAGGCTGTCATTGACATGGGAATTTCAGGCTGAAACACAGCAGCCCCACACAGCAGAGCAACCCAGCCAGGGGCTCATTGAAAGTGACCCCCAAGGACACAGCAACCAACACGCACACTTGGAGGGAGGGTCCTGTGGCTAACCCTCCCCCCCCTGCATGTCTCCGGGTGCCCATTCCCACTCCCACAGACCCAGGTACAGCTCCGAGGAGAATTTTGCTTCCTTTCTGGAGGAGGAGCCCACACTGGAATGGGCTCTCCAGGCCACATCCAGGGCTTTTCACTGAGGTAAAACTTTTCCTTAGTGGTGGCAGGAGAAGGAGCCCACGTTTGCGGATTGTGGGAGATGGTTTACAGAATCTTAGCTCTGCGAACAGCTCTGGGAAAGGAGACATGGAGAGATACGTAACTGGGCCAGGTCTTCCCGACTCGATCCACCCCGAAGCCCATGTTCTCCGTCTGTGGATGTTTGGTCTATTCTAAGGCAACTTCCTCCCAACTTCCTGCCAGCTTGACCAAATGACACATGGACAATTTGGAAACCAACTTCTGATCTTGTTATTCGCTTGCTCAGTCAGAAGCGTCTGTCCCTGTGAGGTCTGATAAAGTCTCCCATGACTTATGCTTCCTGAACCAGAACCACCCAAAGGCAAGGCAAGTCATAGAGAATGGTCTGCATGGTGTATCTCTAAATATTTAAATCCCTGGTTCTAGCCCAGTGACCAACCTGAAGGTGTCCTCTTTGCATGCAGGTACTCACGTGCCTGGCTATTCAGGTAGTCAGGCCCGCATCTGTGGACATCTAGCCCATAGCTCCAAACCCTGCCCTTGAGCTGCGGAACACACTGTGGAGATAGTCAGTGCTCAGGAAGAGACCTAGAGGAAGTGAGCTTGGCATGGCTGTGTAGGAAATTCTGGGGCTTGGGGGGCCCCAAATATACCCTAGGAGGAAGGATTCAGACACTAGGTAGGATGCTCCTTCTGCTTCGACAATTAAAACAAGAGATATTTTCTGGTTTCCAGAGTTACCATATGTTATAATAGTCACGTGCTGAATTTATAACAACAAAATCCCCACAAGGCATGCAAAGAAATAGAACGCAATGACTTATTCAAATTAACGAAACACAAGGGAAGAAGCCATCCCTGAGGAAGTCCAGACGTTTGGTTTACTGGACATATTTTTTAAAAAGTTGTCTATAATATGCTCTGTGAGTGAAGGAAAAGTATAGATCAAGAACTAAATCAAAGAACTCAATAAAATTTTCAAAATTGAAGGGCATATATACCTCCAGGTTGAATATATCATCTAAATGCTTAACATCAAAGCAGAGCATGGAATAGTGCTTACAAGAAGCTGAGGAGGGAGCAAAGGAACAGAAAGACACACACAGTAAGGAAAGTTGACATAAACCTTAGTCGTGGAAACGCGATAACGGAAGGTTCTCTTTAACTCTGGTTCAAGATGGAGGATAGAAGACGGAAGGACACTTAACAGACCAAACTTTGCAGTTACCAAGAGTCTGATTACATACAAAATTGAATAACCCAAGAAAAGTATAATATTTAGAGTGATAGAGAAAGACCTAAGAAAGTTGCAGCTCCTTCCTGCAGGATAGGAGTTCTCAACATGTTGTTTTTTTTTTGAAGGAAAAAAAATCATAAGCAGGAAGAAATAAGGCAAACAGGGACCAGAAGAAACTATTTTCCTTTGAAAAATTCCAAGTATCAGGAAAATTTTGTGAAACTTAAATATTCTTCAGAATTTACTTTCATTCTTCCGTCTGCCCTCCCATCGGTTTATTCAGCATCGGCATCGACCCTGTGACGTGCTTTTTGGGGAGGTCAAGTTCTGAATGTGAGGATGGGATGGAAAGGGGGGCGCAGGGTGGTTGTCCCCGTAGCTCCTTCTCAGGGCTGATGGTAAGACACACACAGGTCCCTTCACAGTCATTTCTTTACTCTTACCTGGTAAACAGCCCTTTTCTGAATGTGGTTAATTTTAAAATACTGACTTGTCAAATTCTCTATGTGGCTTTTACCTCGTGTTTCAAACTTAGGAAGCTTATGCAGAAAAAACTATGAAAGACATTTTTACTAATAAGAAGTTACTTTTCAATGACCCACTGAGAACACAAGAGAAGTGAAATTCTTGAAGTGCCTCAGATGCTACACAATCAACAGGCAGGAGACGGTTTAGGTAGAAAGTTGGGAACAAATCTTGAGCTGAATCATTGGTTTTACAATCTATATACAATTTAAAATTTATTTTGATTTTTAAAAAATCAGATCTTTATTTATAAAGAAGTGTGGCACCCTTTTCCGTCCATCCACGCCTTGTGACAAGGTCCATGGGTGGAGAAGAGCGCTTCTCCAGGAAAAGGACGCCGCATGTGGGAATTGGGCATGGGGATCTTGGAATGTTTTGTACTGATAATTGTAATTTGTGTAGTTCACATGTGTATGTTTTTATGTAATGCTCAATATGGAGTCGAGGGTGGAGACTCCAGGGGGGTTGCTGGAGGCCCTCTAGATAACCCCTTTGTGAGGACTGATTGTGGGGTTTTGCCTTCTGTGAATAATGTGAGAGAGTTTATGTGGGAGCTT
>PVLA01010468.1:0-63147 GCA_004027455.1 Hydrochoerus hydrochaeris | reverse complement strand
AGTGCACTATGGTCAGATATTATGCATGGTATGATTTCAATACCTTTGCATTTACTTAAGAATGTTTTATGGGATAATATATGGTCTCTTTTGGAGAATATCCCATGTGCAGCTGAGAAGAATGTGTATTCTGATGTAGTTGGGTGAAACACTCTGTAAACATCTACTAAGTCCAATTGCTCACAGGTATGATTCAGTTCTGTTATTTCTTTGCTGACTTTTTGTCTAGTTGATCTACCTCTTTGTGGCAATGGGCTGTTAAGTTCTCCTGTTATAACTGTGTTCTTGTGTATTTGGTTTTTAATGTCCATTAGTATCTGTCTTATATAGTTGGGTGCTCCTGTATTTGGTGCATATATATTTGTAATTGTGATTTCTTCCTCTTGACTTTTACCACTAACAAGTCTGTAGTGGCCTTCTCTATATCTTTTAATCATTTCAGGTATGAACTTCACGTTGTCTGCAAATAGAATAGCTCCCCCAGCTTTTTTCTCTGTTCCTGTTGCATGGAATACTGTTTTTCATCCTTTTATTTTAATCTATGAGCTTCCTTTTGGGTCAGATGTATTTCTCGTATACAGCATATTATGGCATCCTGTTTCTTGATCCATTGTGTCCACCTATTTCTTTTTATAGGTGAACTGAGGCCATTTATATTTATGGATAGCACTGATATGTACTGGTTCGACTTTGCCATGTTATGTTCCAGTTGTTTCTTTCTGCTTTCCTCTTATTTTATTGCTTATCCTACCTTGTGGTTTCTTTCTCTTGTTGTTTTGGGTATTGTGTTCATTTTTATCTCTGTCTAGTATGTCTTTCAGTAGTTTTTCTAGTGTTGGTTTGGTGGACATGAATTTCTTCAGTTGTTCTTTGTCATGGAAGTATCTTGTTTCTCCATTAAATTTGAATGAAAGTTTTTCTGGGTACATCAGTCTGGGTTTAAGGTTGTTTTATTTCAGGGCCTGAAATACTTCACTCCAAGCTCTTCTTGACTTGAGGATTGGTGCTGAAAAGTCTGCCATATTTCTAATGGACTTTCCTTGACAGGTGAGCTGTGTCTTTTCTCTTACAGCTTTAAGTATTCTGTTTTTGTGCTGTATGTCTGAGATCTTAATTATTATGTTTCAGGGTGTGGATTTATGTTGGTTGTGACTGTTTGGCATTGTATATGCCTCACTTATCTGCATATCAGATTCTTTCCCCATGTTTGGGAAATTTTGTGCTATTATTTCTGTAAATACTTTATGTATGTCATTTGCCTGGACTCCTGTATCTTTGCTAATGCCCATTAGTCTGATATTGTTGCTCTTGGCATCATCATGAAGCTTCTGGATTGTCATTTCATGCTGCTTTGTTATTTTTAAAAGTTCTATCCTTTCCTAATCACTAACTGTGATCCTTTCCTCAAGGTCCAAAATCCTATCCTCAGCTTCCTTTAGGCAGTTTTGCATGGTTTCAATGGAATTTTTTGTTTCTTGGATGTCTCTTTGAGTTTGTTTCATGAATTCTGCTTGTTTTCTATATTGTTCATTCAAAGTTTCAATCAGTTTCCCATGCTCATGTACTTTTTTCTCTAGTTCTTCTTTAGCTGCATTCAACAACTCCTTTACTAAAGTTGTTATTTCTGTATTTACATTGGAGACTATTTCTAATCTCATTTCATCTATAGCCTGATGAAGTTGTTTTTTTATTTAACTGGCTATCTTGTCAGAAATTCTCGGTGTGTTACTCTTGGCGTCCTCTATTTCAATGTCTCCTATACTTGCTTCTGGTGAACTATATGTTTGAGACTGCATTTTGCTTTTTTGTTTTGTCATTTTCACTCTGCCTGATGTTTTCTATGTGTAGGAGGGTATCACAACACTCTTTTCAGACTCACGAAAGTCTTACAGTTAGTTGGAGGGGTTTTACTACTGGTCCTATTTATCACCTGTACACCTCTATTTTAGGGGCATACTCACCAAACTGATACAGTTAATCTGCTTAATCCAAGCTTTTCCACCTGGGAGCAAAGTTCCAAAGTTTTTCACTCTAACTGGAGCCTGCTGAATCCTTCTGATGTTCCAGTTGGTAGCATGGGCCCAGAAGAAGCTGTCCAAGGCAGTTTTCTGTCTTGGGCGGGCCTCCTCAATGTTCTTTGTGGCAGCGCAGGCCCACCATGGTGATTCCAGGCAGCTTGCCCCTGATGCAGGCTTCTGCCAAGTTCCCGGTGGCAGGGCAGGCCCACCTTAATCTAGCTTTGCAGCCTTAGTATGTTGCTCAAAATCTGGTAGGGCCCTGGTTAGCGACCTCAAGAAGCTGGGGAGCTTTGGTGTGCCATGTGGTATTACCCAAATGCCAGACAAGTGTACCTCACATACCATACAGTTTTAGTAAGCCACTCAGAATATGACAGGGCCCTTCCTTGTGAACTAAAGCAGCTGGAGATCTTCAGTGATACAATGGGGTGTGCTGAAGGTCCACCAAGCACACCTCCCCATTTGGGGAGACTTTGAGTGCCACTAGGGACCCATTAAGGACTGCCAAATGTTCCCCACTCAGTTGAGAAACACAGTGCAATACAGGCACCATTCTCAATCCAACAAATCAATGCAACTGAGACCTTGCATTCAACTGCCCCATGGGAATACAGGAAAATGACAAAAAGAAAGAGGAAAATGCATCCACAAACCTCCAGCCCTTCCCAAACAAGCTTAAGAGAAATGGACATAGAAAAAAAAGTAAGCCATACACATGAAGCTTCAGAAATGAAAGCAACTTAAGTATACAATCAACTGCATGAAGCTATGAAGGAACTCAGATGAGAGATACTCTCCCAGGTAAAACAAGAAATGATAAACTTAATGAAAGAAACATTGAAAACGTCTAAAGAGGACATAGTTAAAAAATACAGGAACATGGCAAAACAATTGAAACCTTGAATGAACAATGTAAGAAAGAACTAGAACATGTAAAACAGATTCAAATAGATACCCAGGAAATCAAAAATTCCACTGAAATTTGATAAAACTTCCTCAATGAATGTGAAAATAGATGTTCATATCCTGAAGACAAAATTTTAGCCAATAAATAGGAAAGGAAATATCTGTTAAAAATAACAAATTATGAAAGAACAATTCAATAGCTTCAAGATGATACAAAGAAAAGCAATATAAGATTAATAGGTACAAATAAAAAAAAGACAACACAAATGATATGAAAAGATTACTTACAGAAATATTAGCAGAAAATTTTCCAAATATGTGAAAGGATACTGACAGTTAAGTGAAGTATATCAAACTCCAATTAGGCATAACAAAAATAAATCTAAAGCCATACATATAATAATCAACATCCCAGAAATTCAACATAAGAACCAAACATTAGAAGCTGTTAGAGAAAAGAAACAAATCACTTATAATGGAAAGCCCATCAGAATCAGAGCAGACTTCTCAACACAAACAATGATTTTAAGAAGAGATCATGGAGTGAATCATTTGAAATCCTAAAGGAAAATAACTTCGAACCCAGAGTGATGTACCCTGCAAAACTGTCCTTCAAAATTGATGGAGAAATAAGACACTTCTATGAAAAAGAACAGCTGAAGAGCTTCATGACCACCAAATCAACCCTGAAAAGAATATTGATATTCTAAACAGAGTTAAAAATAACTATGACTCCAAGAACACCAACAGAAAGAAATCAGCAAGCAGCACAAACAATTAAACAGAGGGTAAAGGTAAAAAACCTATAGCAGAAAGACAACAGGACAAAAATAAGCCAATATATAATACTTATAACCAGTAATGTAAATGACCTCAATTCACCAATTAAAAGAAAAAGAATGGCAGAATGGATCAAGAAACAATATCTCACCATATGCTATGTACAAGAAACCCATCTAATCCAAAAGGAAATTCATAGACTAAAAGTGAAAGGATTAAAACAACGCTTCATGAAACAGGAACAAAAAAATTAAAAATAAAAAGCAGGGGTAGCCTATTCTGTTTGCAGACAATGTGAACTTCAAAGCAAGAATGATCAACAGAGTTAAACAAGGTCACTACAGACTAGTTAGGCTAAAACTTCAAGAGGAAGAGATAACAATCTTAAATATATATGGAGCAAACATGGGAGCACTCAGCTATATAAAACAAATATTAACAGAAATTTAAAAAAATCAAATAAGCCATAACACAATTATAATGGGAGAACTTGATACACCATTGACACAAACAGGCAGATCAATGAGGCAGAAAATCAGCAAACAAAAGAAATGAATCAAATGTGTCAACAAATGAACTTAATAAACATGTACAGAGTATTCCACCCAACAGCAACAGAATATACATTCTTCTAAGCTTCTCATGGAACATTTTCTAAAATACACCATATACGAACCCATAGAACATGCTTAAATAAATGCAAATGTATTGAAATTGTCCCATGCACACTAAATGATCACAGTGCTCTAAAAATGGAAATTAACAACAGAGGAAAATGCAAAAAACTCATAAACACATGGAAATTAAATAGTGCACTCCTGAACAATCAATGGGTCATAGAATAAATTAAAGAAGAAACTAAACAATATCTACAAATAAAGAAAAATAAAAATACAATTTACTGGAACCTGTCAGATGTGATGAAAGTAGTCCTCAGAGAGAAATTTATTGCAGTGAATTCCCACCTCAGGAAAACAGAACAAACACAAATAAACAACCTGATGCAACACCTCAAATATTTGAAGAGCAAATAAAGCACAAAGCCCAAAGAAATGAGAAAATTATAAAAATAAGAGAAAAAATTAATGCAGTAGTGACTGAGAAAACAATATAAAGAATTAACAAATCAAAGAGTTGATTATTTGAAAGAGTAAATAAAATTTATAAGTCCCTGGCAGGTCTCATAAAAACAAGGAAAGAAAAAACTCAAAGTCGTGCATTAAGAATGAATTGGGCAAAATCACTACAGACCTTGCGGAAACACAGAAGATCATTAATACATAATTTAAAAACCTTCACTTTCATAGGTTTGATAACACAGAAAAAATGGGCTGATTCCTAGAAACATATGAATTACCAAAGATGAGTCAAGAAGTTGCAACTGTTGAATAACCCAATTTCAGCTAATGAAATTAAAAATGTAATTAGAACTTAACCAACCAAAAATGCCCAGGTCCTGATGGATTCACAGCTGAATTCTACAAGAAATTCAAGGAAGACTTAATGCCAACACTCCTCAAACTCTTCAATGAAATTTAAAGGGAAGCAATTCTCCCTAACTCATTCCTGGAAACAAGTATTACCCTAATACCAAAACCAGAGAAAGGCCCAACCAAAAAGCAAACTACAGACCAATCTCCCTAATGAACATAGATGCAAAATCCTCAATAAAATACTGGCACACAGAATTCAGCAAGTCATCAAGAAGATCATACAGCACACCCAAGTGGGATTCACCCCAGGAATGCAGGGATGGTTCAACATAAGCAAATTAATACACATACTACATCGTATCAATAGAGCCAAAAATAAAAATCACATGGTCATCTCAATCGATGCAGTAAAGATTGTGATAAAGTCCAAAACTCATTCATGATAAGAACCCTACAGAAAATTGGAATATATGGTCTTTATCAATCTGATAAAAGCCATTTATGACAAACCAACAGCCACACCATATTAAATGGTCAAAAACTGAAAGCTTTCACTCTAAAATCAGAAACAATACAAGACTGTCAACTATCAACACTCCTATTCAATATAGTGTTGGAAATATTAGCCAGAGCAATTATACAAGAGAAAGAAATTAAACCATAAAGATAGAAAAGGAAGAAGTTAAACTATCCTTATTTGCAGATGACATGATACTCTTTATAGAAAACCCCAAAAACTCCATTGAAATACTTCTAGATGTTATAAGCAAATTCAGTAATGTAGCTGGATGCAAAGTTAACACTCAAAAATCAATAGCAGGCCTCTACTCAAACAACAAACTCACTGAGAAAGAAATAAGAGAAACCACACCTTTCACAATAGCCTCCAACAAAATGAAATACATAGGAATCAATCTAACAAAAGAAATAAAAAATTTATTCAGTGAAAATTACCATACTCTGTAAAAAGAAATGAAAGAGGATCTCAGAAAATGGAAAATCATTCCTTGTTCATGGACAGTAGGAACAAATTTTGTGAAAATGGCCATTCTCCAAAAATTGTTATATAGATTTAATGAAATTCCAATCAACATAACAATAGCATATGTCACTGATCTAGAGAAATCATTCCTAAAATTCACCTGGAACCAGAAGAGCCCTAGACTAGCAAAAGCAATTCTGGGTAACAAATGCAAGGCAGGAGTCATCACAATCCCTGACTTGAAGCTATATTACAAAGCTACTGTGACAAAATCAGCATGGTACTCTAATAAAAACAGACCTGACAATCAATGGAATAGATTAGACGATACAACCACAAGTACAAGCACACTCAGTCACCTTGTTTTTGACAAAGGGGCCAAACATGTTCACTGGAAGAAGACACCTCTTTAATAAGTGCTGCTGAATAACTGCTCTCCATATGCCAAAAACTAAAACTAGACCCATGCCTTTCACCATGCACTAAAGTCAATATGGATCAAAGATCTAAATATTAAAACAGAAACACTAAACCTAATGGATGACAAATTAGGTAAGACCTTGAAGACATAGTTGGCAGAAAATTCATGAAAAATAGCATACTACATGGGAAATACTTCTCAGAATCAACAACTGAGATCTCATCTTATTAAAAAGTTTTTTCATGTCAAAATATATCTCCAACAAAGTGAAAAGAAAACCCACGAATTGCTAAAAATATTTAGTCAACTTTATCTCAGACAAAGGACTTCTATCTAGAACATATAAAGAATTTTTAAAAAGTCAGGCCCTTGAAATTCAAACAAGCAATCCAAAAATGTTCATCTGAGATAAATACATACTTCTCAGATGAAAAAATACAAATGGGAAATGAATACATGAAAAAATGTTCAGCATCACTGGTCATTAGAAAACCACAAAATTAAAACAACACTGAGATTCCATTTCACTCAGAAAGAATGATCATGATCAAGAAAACCACCAATAACAAATGCTGGAGAGACTATAGGGAAAAAGGAACTCTTCTTCACTGTTGGTGGGAGTGTAAACTGGTACAATCACTTTGGAAATCAGTCTGAAGTTTCCTGGACTTGGGTACTGTGTAATGTTCAATAAATGTATAAACTGTGTAAAGTTTGTATAAGGATAAACATATTTATCCTCTCATTTATTATTTCTCTCTGGTGAAAATTTTCTGTCTTTTCCTACTGCATGTAATTGTTATCTTTTGCCATCATAGTTCATAATAGTACCTTGAACTTCTTGTTCACCTCTAATCAAAATTTAGCATCCATTGATTTATCTTTTCATAGCTCTCTCCCACCCCACCCAACCTCTTTTTAAACCCTGGAAACCACCACTATATACTCAATTTCTATGACAAACTTTTTGATTCCATGTATGAGTGAGATCATGCAATTCTTGCCTTTTTGTGCATATCTTATTTCACTTAACATAAATTTGTTTCCATTCATGTTGTTACCTTTGCATTGATATTTTCAACAATATATGACAATATTTCATATGTTACATGGCTAAAAAGCATTCCATTGTGAATATATGCCACATTTTCTTTATTTTTCATCAATGGATAGACATTTAAATTGTTTTCATGTTTATACTTTTGTAAGCAGTAATTAATGAATTGGGACAGCAAATGACCCTCCAACATATTGATTTCATTGCTTTCATCTATACACTAAATAGTAGCAATACTGGATCACATGGTGATTGTATTTCTAGTTCTCCTGAGGAACCTCCGCAGTGTTTTCTGTAGTGGCTGTACCAGTATAATTTTAGTCAACAGCATGCCAGATTTCCCTTTTCTCAACATTCTCAGCAGCATTTATATTCAATGTTTCTGAAATTATCCATTCTTACCGGCATGAAGTGACATTTCACTGTGGTTTGCCTTTACCTTTCTCTGAAGATTAGTGATGCTGGGCATTTTTTTACATACAATTATAACAATATTCAAATGCTTTGAAACTCCTCAAATTTGTTACTTGACGTATTTTGGCATGAAACATTTGTCCCAAATTTCATCCTTTGGTATTCTGTGCAAGCAGAAACTTGTCCACATCCATTTTCTCACTATTCTTTCTAACCAAAACAGTTTGTTTGAACTCATCTTTTGTTACACTTGTCACACCTTCTAGAGCCAATTACTGTAACTGAATACTAAGGTTCCACCATATCTATTTGGCCATTTATATGTCTTCTTTGAAGAAATGCCTGTTTAGCTAATTAATTTATTTTAAAATCAGGTTTTTGGCTTTTTGTAATAGATTTAACTTTCTCATGTATTATAAATATTAATTATTTGTCATATTACACTATGGAAATATTTTCTCCCATTTTGTAAGTAGTCTATTCACTCTTTATTGTTTCCTTTGATGTGCATGTACTTTGTAATTTCATGTAATCCTACTGGTCTATTTTGACTTATATTTCTGGAGCTTTGGGTGTATTTTCCAAAAAAAATTTCCTTTCACATTCCTATGTCCTGGAGCATTTCCCACATGTTTCTTTCAAGCAGTATAGTATTTTCAGGTTTTACAATTAAACCTGTAGTTTAGTTTGAGTTTATTTTTGTAACAAATTTGATACGGGTTCTGGTTTCACTCTTATGCATGAGGATACACAATTCTCCTAACACCATTTATTGAAAACACTTTTCTTTCTCCAATAATAGTTTTTGACATCATTGTAAAAAGTCAGTTAGCTATAAAAGTATGGTTTGATTTCTAGGCTCTCTATTCTGTTCCATTGGTCTATGTTATCTTAACAATATATGACAATATTGCATATGTTACATTGCTAATATATTTCATGTTACATGGCTTCATTATTATGCTTTTTTATTACTGCAGCTTTCAGTGTAGTATGAAATCAGGTAATATAATGTTTCTTGTTTACCTTTTTTGCTCAATATTGCTTTGGCTATTCAGTTTGTGAGTGTGTGTGTGTGTGTGTGTGTGTGTGTGATTGTACATAAATCTGAGGATTGGTTCTTCTAATTTCGAGTACAATATCATTGGTATTTTGATAGGGATTGTTTTGAGTCTGCAGGTCTGTTTGGATAGTATGAACATCAGACAATACTGATTCTTCCAATCATGACCATGAAAGTTCTTTCCTGTTTTGCAGGGTGAGGGAGGCTCTTCTAAAACAGTAACAAATAATCTTTAAGAATCATTAATTTATCTCAAAAGATGCGTGGAACCCCCAACACTAGCAGCAAGACCATGCTGAAAGAATGTCAATAATGTCCCCCAACTCAAGCACACAACCACCTGCTACCTCCAAGGTGGATCTACATTTTGGTTTCACCTGGCACTGGGCATGGATTAACCAACTGACCTGATTTTGGATAAGAACATGTGGGAAGAGAAGGTAAACCCTGAAGGCCAGCAGACCCAGGGAGAAAGTATGGACCTGGCCAGCAACTTCAGGGACTTCAGTGTTACCAGCCCAAAGCTAATGGATGACAAACAACCCAGAAGATTACCACAAAAAGGAATGCCATACATATCACTCCCTGAGCAGTATAAAATTGGGCTGGGAAGTACATAGGCCTTAGCCTCCATAGGGAAGAATCCCCCCCCCATGAAAGTTGATCTTAAGTGCAACAGTCAACTTGACCCATTACCCTGTGACCTAAATCCAGCAGAAACCATGGAACTTACCATGTTTCTCATCTAATAACAGGAGCAAAAACACATTTTATTTGGGAAGGTAAATGTAGTATCAGGTGAAAAGAAAGAAGTACCTCTGGTGCAGGGAGGTTACCTCCAAAACCCTAAAGCTAAGTAGGGAAAATTGTGACTGGTTGACTCCTAGACTGCAGATATTGGAAAGAAATTACTCATTAAAAAATACAAATCACTGGCAAGCCACGGCCACCCCAGAGCAAGAACCATCAGCATTTCCTGAGCTCTGCACCATGGTGGAACTTGGTATGCTGGGAAAACAAGCAGCCAACTCACTGCTCTGGTGAACCTCCCCCCACTGTTAGCAAGTGGGAGCCAGAGATCTGAGTATCTCTTGGGAGGATGAACATATGCAATATAGCAAATATGGGGGTTTTCCTTCCACCATCTCTGAAAAGGCACATATCTTTATCACTGTTTTGTCCTGTTCTGATTAATGGTATTGCTCTATTAAATATTCTGTTTTTATAAATTTGGTATTTCCTTCCATTTTGCTGTACCTGATTGAAAGAACAACTATTGTGAAGAAAACGAGATATCCCATTGTATGTATTACTATTATCATGGTAACCTGCTGTGAAGTTTTGTACCAATTTCACTACACTGTCTAAATTGGCTTTGTTCTGTCTTGTTCTGCTGTATTTTACTACCTTCAAAATAATAATAATAATAATTTAAAAAGAGAGATAGCAAAGTAACAAAATACCTCCCCAAACTCCCAACTCCCCCAAAGCTGATCCATGGGGAATGGATGAGGAGAAACACAAAAACAAAGCAACAGAATTATAAAAATTGATTAAAAAGTAAATAACAACAGATTAGTAAGGTACTGAGCAAGCTGAAACATGATATAACTAAACAGATAATGGACTTAAAAAGCAAAAGGAGGAAAAGAAAGTATTCTAAAGGATATAACTGCATGTATGTTTAAGTATGTAGGACTGATAACAATGTTGCTGAATTTTTGTTTGTTGAACAGAACTGTTTGCAGCCTCACTGTTTGAATGTCCACTTTGTGTGGTTTAATTTTGTAAATTGAACAACTATATCTAAGAAGACAATATGTAATTTATCAACTAGTGATTTGTTACTGCATATTTTTTTTAAAATTCATACTGTTTTCACCCTTTTTTCTGTTTTGCTTTTTTTCTCTTTAAATAAAATTTTTAAAAAATTCCAAAAAAATACAAATAAATTTTTTCCTTGACTCAAATTTTTTTGATTTTTCTATATTTTATTATTTTTCTCTTTCTTTCATCAGGCTTTCAGGAGTTTTAGAGATTTTCTTGCTCATTTATTGACTTTCTGTTTCTCTTTTAGTTTATTTTCTCTCTTTCTCTCTTTTCCCCTTTCAACTTTTTTGCTTCCTTCTAATCTTTATTTTTATGTTCTGAATTTTGCTCTCTGGTTTTCTTTTTCTCTTCCTCTTATTTGCTCTCTCCTGTGACTATTCTCTAACACTGTTAATTTGTTTCATTCCTCAACAGGAACCCTTAACTGGCTTTTGCCACTTCCTTCACATATTACACTGAATAATTTTTCAAATTTTATAATTTTAATTTTCTGGATCCCCACTTTTTCTACCTTTACTAGTATAACAACTAAGCTTTATGAATCTCTAGATAGCTAGTTAAATGCAATCTATTGTTTCTGGATGCAGTTCTATTGTCAATAAAGGTAAAGTTGTTCCATTTCATAGTTACTTGTTAAAGGTTGAGAGTAAGTGGATATTTGTTTTGTCTTAGTGTACATACTATAGTTTTAGATTTTTTTCTGGGTTTAATGATGGTACATTTTTATTTTTTTGAGATTGTCTATATTCAGTTTTTCTTTGACATTGCAATTCATTTTGTTTTAATACTATAACCAAAGTAATATACCTGTTGCTATGAATTGGTTTTCTTGGGATGTTTATAAGTGGATTGTCTTGGAGTGATTAATAATACTGTGTCCTATTTCTGGAGAATTAAGTACTGGGAGAAATATGCTGTAAACACTCATCTCACGTAAACAGGTGATTGCATCCTGGGACAAAGATAAAGGACCATAGTTAGCCACGCCAAGAGGATATAACTAAAGAGTAAACATTAACTTAAAAAGTTTTCATACTACAAACAAAGCTTTCCCATATAATCAACACAAGCCTCAACACACACACACACACACACACACATACACACAAGCATGAAACATGAGAAGATAAGTCAATTATAATTTCAAAAACTCCAAAATCCCCCATAGCAGCTCCATCAATCATCAAAAGGGAGGAAATGATAAACCACACAGCCAAATTATTCAAAATTATATCATGAGAGTTTACAAAACGATGCAATAAGGCATCTGGCAAGCTCATAAAAAGTAAATAAACAGCCAAATTAAAAAATAAGAGTCTACAAAAGTCTCTAACACAAAGCTAGCAGGTATAAACAAAATGCTGAAATCAGAAATGACTCATATATAAAAGAATGAGAGTCCACAAAAAGCTTTGCATAGAAATTCAGGAGATAAAAATTTCTATTGAAAGTATGATTAACAGAAGTGATGAGTATGACAACAAAGCATCAGAAGTAGAAATCAGGGATATTGCCCGTGACAAATTAATAAGAGATATAAATAAAAACAGAAAGAGGACATGAAAATGGATCCAAATAGTCCTAAATGTAGCAAAGAAAAATAAACCAAGGTTAATCAGATTTAGTGAAAAATCAGAAGAAAGGACAAATGGCATAAAAATGCTGCTTACTGAAATAATGGCAGAAAACATTCCAAACAAGAGGAAATATTTTAATAAACAGAGATGTGAGGCATACTGAACCTTAAATATCCATGATCAGAAAATCCCAAGACATGTCACAGTCAAAATCCGAGAAGTCCAGCCACAAAAACAGAATCTTTTGATTTTTGATTTTTTATTACTATATGTTTGCTGTACATGAAATTTACATTTACCTTGTCAGTTTATAACATATTTTGATTCTTTATTTTTCTCTTCTCCTCCCAATCTACCTTTTCTCTACATCTCTATATCTCCTATCCTCATTTTCATCATTGCCATTATTTTTAGTTTATATTTATGACAGTTAATGTTTACATTCATTATGGGGTTTTGTCATGGGTACGTGAAACATCTTAAAACTTTTTACTTTCACTTTCCCTACTCTCTATCCTTGTCCTCGATCTGGTGGACCTCTTCTCATTTACAAAATATCTATGTCCTTGTTTCCTTCTATCACTGATTTTGTTTTGCCCACAAATGCCTCATTCTTTTCAGCTGAATATTATTTCAGTGTGTGTAGATACCACATTTTGTTTATCTAGTTGTCCATTGATGTGTATATGGGCTGCTTAAAAGACTTAGGGATTATGAATTGTGCAGCTATAAACATTGGCATGCATTTATCACTGTAATATGATGTTTTTAGCTATTTTGGGAAGATATCTAGAAGCAGAATAACTGAGTCAAGTGGAATTTCTAATTTTCATTCTTTGAGAAATCTTTATACTAATTTCCACAGTGATTGTAATCCCAAAAATGATGTAGAAAGGGTTCTTTCCTTCCTATAAGCATGCTAGTATTTCTTATTATTTGATTTCTTGGCGATTTACATTCTTTATGCAGTAAGATGAAAGCCTACTGTTGTTTGAATTCAGATTTCTCTAATGGCCAGAGTTGTTAAATATTTTTATTACAAGTTGATTAATTTCTATTTATTAAAATAACAAAACGTATACTAACAGGAATCCTACATTCATACTGACCCAAGGATCTCCTTCCAGCATGAAGTTAAATTTAACCGTATTCTTTTAGCAGAATATAATCAGACCTGCTGGTGTTAACTTTTAGTTAAGAGCAATGTATATTATTCAACTAGTTTATATGAAAATGGGAATAATTCTTCCAGAAGTATTTTTTTTAATTTTATCAATACACATTTGCATTACATGATGTGTACATTCATTGTGAGGAATTACTATATGTATATAAGATACCTTAATGCTTTTTTATGTCATTTCTTTGCTCTTCTCCATCTCCTTAATTAGGCTGGAGGACAAATTGAATGAAAGAAATAAGATAGTAAGAAGAAATAGAAATAACTTAGGGCAGACCAACTATAGGTAGGCTAAGGTTCCCTGGGAATTGAACCAAATCTGCTCTCCTAAATTTTCCTAATGTCTGCTATCCATGGCTCTTTCTTTTCTTTAAGAGTTGAACCTGAATAATTTCTAAATATTCTAGTATCCATGGCTTGCTCTTATATTTCAGAGTTGAACCTGAATAATTTCTAAATATTCTAAGTGCCTTACAAAATTTTTCAATGGATAAATAACATAAAAACACTGGACAGAAAGTGTAATATTAAGACTCAAAATCCTCTTTGTTCATATCTTTTATAAATTGTTTATTTGAAAGTCTGGGCTCAACTTCATTCATGCTAAGGGATGACAAACTGGTGTTAGGAATTCCCTTCCTTATTTATAAATTTGGGGGAACATGTTTGGCCTGATAAATGTTTTTATTTCCTTCTTCCCAGTATTCTATGTATCATATTAATACATTATATAAACAGAAAATGCTAGTAAAGCAAAAGCAAACAAAAAGTCACAAAGAACATCTGCACTTCTTGGAAACTAGTTGACATAATGTCTTTCTTCTTGTATAAATATGAATGAGAAGGCAAAGAAAGAACAATGATATTTTAGTATAAAATTATTTCTTTGGAAAGGAAATAAGGAGTCAAGTAAAGCTAGAACAACGGTTCCCTCTTGGCAAGCAATTTGTGGCTATATAAATGTACCTGCAACCAGATTTTTGGATATTGCATCTTTTATCTTTTTCAATCATTTTCACTGTTGTTGTCTCTTCTTATTTGTTCTCTACACGCACACACACACACACACACACACACATACACACACACACACATGCACTTGCATAATTTATGTTCAAAGTCCATGATATTTTCTACTAATGTTGAGAAATCTTAATGTCAGAATGATCAAAACAAAAAAAATAGTTTCAGATAACAGTAGACATTTAAAGTCTTCTTTCTCTATGCTTTCTACCTTTTACACATTAATTTCTAACTTATCCAAGTATATTCTTAAAATATTATGACTTAATGTCCATGCAATTTCTTTAGTGTAGGTAGCATGTTTAGTGGAGAGCTTTTATTTATTTCTGAAACTGCCTTTTATCTGCTTCTGGCTTAATTTTTATTGGCTTATATAGGAGCCAAATAAGCAGGTATCCTGAAGTTAGAATTATTCCAAGAAGAGAACAGTAAGAAAATAAATTCAACAATTGAGTCAACAATCACAGAAATGCAAACACTGATGTGGAGTTGGCTTGAGAAAAGTTCTAATTCACTTTCAATTCTTTTAAAGACCTCCTTGTGTCATGCAATCCTACTGTTACATGACATATTTTTGTTAAAACAATGTTACATTTTAATCACTAGTGTCAACTTTTAAAACAAGAAATGTATCATATAAACTCACCAGAAAGAGATAAAATATTCTCAACAATGCTAACATTGTAACTTTATAGCAAGGTAGATTTTCATTAAGAAGTCAGTCTTGATTGATTTGGTTATAGATTTTAATAGTCTAAAAATAATATCATTTTAGGTAATAGACCTTACTAACAGTTGATACCAGATGAGCAACTTGTCATGTTGGATCTCTGAGACAGAATCTGAGTTGTTAGAGTTTTGAATCCCTATGAAAATATTTATTCTGTTGCCTTTGCCTCTGGTACAGTGTTTGTGAAATTGAAGCTCAGTGACAGGAATAGTCCTCAGAAATGTGTTCTGTGGTCATTTACACTTGCTGTCCTTTACATTTTCTACTTAGCCATAGAGGTTCACCAGACAAACTGGTTCATTTAAATTTCAAAAAATTTTCCAGTAAAGAAACAATTTGAAAAAAAATGATAAAATAGAAACTTGTTTGTCCTATCATTCGCTAAACTTATCTGACCACATAAGTCATGTTTTCTTGAAACACCAATTAACGTGAATAACGCCATAATAATACCATGAATAATAATAATAATCTTAGAATAATCCAAGAAAGACAATAATAGTGGATGTTATGAAGAATAGCCCAGGTTCCTCCTAATGATTGAAGGTATCATTCCCTCAGCTTCTGTGAACATTTTTGGCAAACTGTTTTCAGCTATCCTCCTCCTCCAAAATTGTCATTAGTTGGAGACAAAAACCTTTCTTAAGTCCATGACCACTACTGATGAAGAGTTTGCATTCAACAACTGATCAAGACTGAAGAAAAAAGCTGTGAACACTCCACACAAATTTAAATAGATATCCAGGGCTCAATGTAGAATTGTTTGAGATCTTCCTAGAGATTGCTCTATAGCTCAGTTTTTTTCTTGGTCTATTATTTTTTTCTTCTTCTTTTAAATGTTTTTACTTCCATTCTTTTCTCTTGAACAGTTGCTGATCTGAGAGTACTGCAAAATAGATTTCCTAAGTACTTATCCATATTCCAGTTTATTTTTAAAGCAAACAATCTACAAAATGTTAAGACACAGGTGTAATGAAGATTGGCAACATGAGAATAGAGGAAATATGGTCAAACCATGCATGAAAAAAAGCCAGATTCTGGAAGAAGCTTAATAGAAAACATGGAATAACCAGTGAACATCTGTTTATTTTATTTTAATGAACATAGAGTTAAGAGAACCAGCAGAGAAGTGATAAGCTATATGAAAATTTATATAGATAACTTCTTTGGAGGGTGTAAAAAGAATTTTATCCATATTGAAGAAATAAAATCTCAAAAATTCTATGATAAATCATGTCTTCATCATTATCGTCTGAATAATTGTTCTCTTCACCAGTTTTCTTTCTTCTAATTCTGTTGTCTTTCAATTATTTCATTCCTTGCAGCCAGGATGATGTTGCTACAATGCTAATGAAAACCCTCAATTAGCACATATTGTTCTAAGATTTCTTAAGTTTGTGATACGAGATCTCTTATGATTTAGCTTCTCTATTTAGTCCTGACTTAATACTCAGTACTCCATCTGATTTTTTGAGTTCTTTAAAAGTGACATAATCTGAAATATCATGGAGCCTAAGCAAACACTATTATATTTTCCTCTTCACCCTCCACATTCCATTACTCCCACACACTTATCTTTTAAGTACCAAATTAAGCACCACATCCCTCAGAAAAATTTATAGCTATCCTCTTCCAATCGAGGATGAGTAGCCCTGTCATGTGGTTCCACAATACCCCATTGTTCCGCCAGCACCATGCAGTCCACTGAGAATTGGTTATTGGACACTATGTCTCCTACTACCCTACAGAATGCAAAAATATCAATGACAATAATTATATCTCATTCTGTCTATGAAACTATACAAAGTATTCAATTTTTCTTTGTAGAGGTCTTTCATTTCCTTGGTTAGGTTTATTCTTAGATATTTAATTTTTGTAGAAAATTCTGTGAATGGCACTGTTTTCACAATTTCTTTCTCATTGAATTCACTTTTGTTTTACACAACTGCTGATAATTTTGTGTGTTGATCTTGTATTCTGCTACTTTGCTGAAGTTGTTTATTAATTCTAAGAATTTTAGGGTTGAATTCTTTGATTCTTCTATTTAGAGTGTCAGGTCATCTGCAAATCATGATGATTTGAGTTCTTTCTTTCCTATACATAACCCTTTTTATTTTCTTTTGAGCTAACCAAAACATTTGAAAACTTGAATGAGAGATTCAATAGGTACATAGAATCCTCAAAAAGATGTCAGACAGAAGCATCTGAAATAAAAAAAAAACCATACATAGTTAATAAATTGCAGAAATGAGAAATGGGAAAACAGTGTCTGACCTTATGGACAAAATAGTGAATTATGATGAAGTTCTGAAAGAAACCACAAAAAAGAGTGAAAAAAAAGATTATCCAGCAGCTTCTAGAGGAAAATAAGAAAACCAGTCTAAGATTGATTGAAGGTAAAGAAAAACTAGAAAATAGAAAAATGGATTTTTGACATAATTACAGAAAACAGTGGAGAACTTTCCAAATATAAAAAATAAGCTAAAATAGAAGTAAGAATATTGCCAGGGGATATAGCTCAGTGGCATAGTGCCTGCCTGGTAAGCACAAGGGCCTATTTTTAAGTGACTTACACTGTGTCCTCACGTTTTGCTGAAATAAGTACTTCTAACTATAACATCATCAAAATATTCAACCATACAGCACTTCTATATTATAGAATTTCCTTATTTATCCTCATGCACCCTATGGTAAATTATTATTTGTAGTTTTTCTGCAATAATGTGGGTGAAGTGGAACAAGGAGAGTAAAAGATGATTGCATGAGGACTGTATGACACTAAGTAGAAAGATCACAGGGAGGAGTAGTGACAGATGAGGAGAAAAGATTAATGTGGGGTTTGATTATATTGGATCACTTCTTGTTGAGTTAAAGGGTATTGAGAATTTTCAGAGAATAGTTGTAGGGACAAGGGTGAGCAATATGGGAGAAAAGAGATTTACTTTGTGTTTGAGGAAAGGTACATGGTTGTCAGAACATGATGATTGGGAGGATGACAGGCAATGTAAGATATGGAAGATCCAAGGCCTTAGAATAGGGAAGATCAAAGGTTAATACTATAAAAGATAAGAGTGACTATGGAGGAGTTAAATGTGAAAAGTGAAAAAAAATTGGGAAAGAGAGTTTATGCTTTTGGAAAAAGAATAAAGAAATATCATAATAATGTTGCTTTGAATGTTTGAGGTGAAGTATTTACAGACAGAGCTCAGATTATGGAGAGATTCAAGCCATATTTTGAATCAGAGCCAACTGAAGAAAAATACAGAAAAGAAAAACATAATAAACACAAAAACATAAAAGAGCATAACCCCACATCGCTAAATAAATCGAGGGGGAAAAAACTTAAACCTACAAGATATCCAATGTGAATACAGAATAAATATTCCAGTGTGATACTGTATATGTGAATTACATGTAGCTTCTTCACCAGAGTCTGAGTATTTGCACCACAATAACGCCTCTGCACCTTCCACTGCAAGAATGAAGCTAACTTGAACTCTATACTTCTTATTGCTAGGTGGCAGAAATTCTTGCAGAATCTCATCCAGTCTGTCTTCACAGATTAGATACTCTTGCTGTTCCTCTCCTTAGGTGTGATAATGGATTTTGCAGACAGATTCACTGGCACAAAAGTAGCCACTGAGTCAGGAATATTACAATTCATTCAAATCAGCTATAGTGGTAACAAACTAATCAGTTACACTGGTATCTATCAGGCCAAGGTGAGAAGGTACCACTGACATAAGAGATTAGATTGGGGAAATAGACATGACCTGTTACCAGAATACATGCACAGAACAGTTTGAAAAAACCTGCACATGAACTTTTTCATGAGAGCTGTAGTAGGGTTTTGGTGGAATGGTCTGGATCTGATATCAACCTGAGGAGTCAAATCCCAGTACCATCTCTCAGGACCTGTATGTAGAAGTTCTCATCACTTTCATTGATATTTGTAGTGTGAAGGACACAGACAGGGAGCAACATGGCTTAATAGAGGAGGGCCTGCTTTGCACTACTCAGAGAAAATCAACTACAAGCACAAGTAATTGGAAGAAATGGAGGGACATACGTCCTGAGGCCAAAATCAATACAAAATAAGAGATTTTTAGATCAAACAAAACACAGATATAGGGCTTTATAGGAAGGCAAATCAAACATCTGCACATGGTGCAGGAACTTTCACTTCTTAAAAGTTTTCCAAAACACCAGTGGGTTGCAAAAACATGACCAAAGCAAGCCACACTGGACAGAATTAGGGTACAAGGTTAGATTCCCCCTTTGCCTTCCTCCACACAGCCTGGCAGCAAATTTTACCTGCACAAACAGGCTGAGAGACAAGGAAACTGCTCCCTCCCTGCCAGACTGCTTAGTGTGTGAACTCCAGTGGAGGTGGTGAATGTAATGAGTGGAAGAGCAAAACCCTTTCTGACTTGCCACCAGTGACTTGACAGAAGGCAGCAGATCAATGGTATTTAAGCGGCCTTGGGCCACTGGGGAGCAATGAATATGTGTGGGAGGTTAGCATTCCACCTGCTGGTGAGGAGATTGAAGGGGGACAGAGGAGCCTTTGACTGTCTCTGCAGTTGCAACAGCATTCCTCCAACTACTATTGGACAAGTAGTGTGATAGGATAGAGATATGCCAGTGAGGGTAGACAAAGAATTGCAAGGACCAGGAGGAACCAAGTGAACATAGGAATTGGAGTAACCCCAGGCTGTCTCTTTTGGAGGGCCTCACAGCAACTGAGAGACTGACACAGAGACAATCAAGATGAGACATAGACAGGCCACTGAGGTACATAAAGAAAGTTGCTGGTTAAAGACTCAGGCCCCAGTCCCCACAGTTGGAGGCATTTACCAGCTTCACACACAACTAACCCTTCCGCAGGCTGATGATGGTACTCAGCACACTTTTGGGCTCTGACTGGCACACTATCATAGAACAAGGGTCAAGAGAAAATTTATTATTTTTCTCTTCATTTCTTTCAGTCTCTTTTTTCTGTCAGGTTGAATATTTTGTTTTACTTACTTATGTTTGTTTGGGCTGTCTAGATTTTTACCTTTCTTCTATTTTGTTTTGTTAGTCTTCTTTCTCTCAACTATCTTAATTTTTGAATATTTCATGAAAGTGAACATTGTATCTAACCTTTCTGCTTCACTTAATATTTTTTTCCTTTCTTCTCCATCATTTGCACCTGTTCTCTGCTCCAGATTCCTGAAGCTCAGGTAATAATCCTTTATCTTCCAATATTATTTGTACTATATTTGTCTTGATTTATCTATCTATTTTTTCACTATCCCTCTAAAATTTCCCCACCACACAGTAAAAGTACTAAGGTGATTTATTGCATAAAGGTTCCTGGTTTATGTTGGATTCTGTTATGTAACTGTAGATATTTCCCTTATGGTTAAAGGTACAAAATTAATGGTTGCCACAGTTTGTCAGTTGCTAGTCTGTGCTAGACGCTATTGTTATTTCAATCTGTACTATTTTAGCAAGTATATAAAAATTGCTATTATCAGTTGCTCTCACCTGTATGACAGCACTCTGATTGTCCAGAGTCGTAACTGGACTAGATGCTGAACCAAATATTTAGTGACTTCTTATCCCTGATAATTTGGGATGGTAGGATCTTGGGACAGACACCAAAACCAAGAACCACCTACACCTAGAAGACATTTATGAGGAATAGATACTTCATAGTGAAAATGCTATCTACCATAACACAGAAAATAAAATTTTAAAAAACAAAAGGAAAAGACAGAGAAGCAAAATGAAACCCAACTGTTCCAGCCCATCCAGAATAAGTGCAGGGAACAATGAGATAGAGGAAATCAGGAAATCAGGAGCCACCCACCTGAATTTTCCAAAATGATAGTAGTAAATGTAAAACCAAACAAAAAGATGAATGAAGCTATAGAGACAATCAGCTATGGTGAGATGGTGGCACATGCCTGTAACCTGAGCACCTAGGAGGCTGAGACATGGTGGCAAATGCCTGTAACCTGAGCACCTAGAAGGCTGAAGGTAAGAAGATCACCATAAGTTTGAGGCTAGTCTGGGCTACCTAGAGATTTCAAGACCAACCTGAACTGCATAGTGAGACATTGTATATTAAAAAAGAAATCAAAGAAAGAAGTAAAATCAGATTATCATATTAGAAGTTATTTGTCAGGTAAAAAAAGAAATGATGATGAAAGTGAGGTATTCGCTCAGTTAAAATACAGTAGACACAGATGGAAAAATAAAGGAACTGGGCAAGGGTTGTAGCTTGGTGGTACAGAACCTGCCTAGCAAGGGCAAGGCATTGAGTTTGATTTCTTGTATCAAAAAAAAGGAACTTGAGAGGAGCTAAAGATGGCCAATCAGTGAGAAATGAAATATGAAGCCTCCCAGAAGAAACAACTCATATGCCAGAATACAACATTCTGGAGAGATCCAGACAGAGGAAGATGGAGCCTCTTGACACAGAAAGAAATTAAAACAAAAAAGCTCATAAAACACTTTGGGGCTACAACTGGAACAGCTAAAAATTACAGGACACAGCATTTTCACTGCGGCCTGCCAAGTTTGGGCCAGCCTGAATTTGCACCAGCTTGAATCGGCACTGGCTGGCAGAGCTGCACAAACTCATTCCCACTGCCACTCACAGGAGCCACAGCAGTACTGAAGTCGGGGGTTGGTCAGCCCAATGAAGAGTGGAGCTGGTAAAAGGAACTTCATTAATCCATGATCTGTGCTAAGAATGAGACCTCCCCCATGGGAAGGGCGTGACCAAATGGGCGACATGGTTGGAATCGGGTAGGAGGAGCCTGAACTGGGAGCAACAGTGACTTCAGTTGGTTGCTCCCTCCCCAGAGCAGATTCGTGGGATTTGCTTGGACTGGGTCACATGCCTGGCCAGGACACAGTGAGCCATCCCAAATCGATTCCCTGCACCTAGCACACACTAACCTGGTGAAGGACCCAGAAGTTTGGTTGGCCTGGTGGGGAGGGGCAGACATAGGCAGACCCTGCTTACACCTCAGTGAAAAGATCAGGCAGGAGAGGTCAGAGGTCTCTTGCCAGCATGCTTTGGATGAACTGTGGCCAGAAGGGAAGGGGGCTGGGACCTACACTGTACAACTGTGTGGAGGAAGCCAGGACCATGACAGGAGAAAGAGGCAAGAGGAGGCCCCCAGCCCAAAACCCTGAGAGCACTGATCCAGGAGAGGGAAAAACAAGAGAGACTGAGGGCAGCAAACACACAACATCAGACATGGCTTCAATGGACATTAAGAGATATCTTTGGGACCATGTAGATGAGCTCAAAACTGAAATATTAAATCAGGTAAAGCAACATATGAGTAGAGTAATAAAAGAAATGCTAGGCATCTCTCAGGAAGATACAGACAGAAGAGAGGAACACAGACAAAAAAGACAAACATTCAATAAAAACTATAAGGAAAATATAGAATAAAAGAAGCAGATTCAAAGAGACTACCAGAAAATTAAAAACTCCATTGCAAGCTGGCAAAGCTCCTTAAAAGAAACTAAGGATAGACAATCAAAACTTGAAGACAAGTTTGCAATGTGTGAACATGAAAGGAAAGACCTCTTAAAAATAACAAGGAAACAGGCAGTAACAGTACAAAGGCCAGAAGATGACAAGAGAATCTACAATTTAAGAGAAATGTAAACAAAGAAGCAGGAATACATACAGGAAAATTACAAAGGCTATTCATGGAAATAATTAAGGAAAATTTCCCAAGCATGGGGAAAGAAAATGACATTTGGTTATGTGGGGCATACAGAACTCCAGCCAACTACAACCAAAACAAAGCTACACCCAAACATATAATAATCAAGATACCAGAAATTCAATATAAAATCAAAATATTAAAAGCCATCAGAGAAAAGAAAAAGATTACCTATAAAGGTAAATTCATCAGGATTATGGCTGACTTCTTGACACAGACTATCAGATCAAGAAGAGCTTGGAGTGAACTATTCCAAGCCCTGAAAGAAAATAACCTCCAGCCCAGATCAATGCACCCTGCAAAACTGTCACTAGAAATTAATGGAGAAACAAGACGCTTCCATGACAAAGAGGAACTGGGGGAGTTTGTGACCACCAATCCAACCCTACAGAGAATACTGAAGGACATTCTAGTGAAAGAGAAAAAAAAATACCAGGATTTTAGCAACAGTGGCAGAAAGGCCTCAATGTGTGGAGCAGGCAGTAGAATGAAGGAGAAAAGTAGACAAACAAGGCATAAAAATAGCGTTGCAGAAATGAGACAGAGAAGGATGGCTAGAATCTCTAACAAAGACAGCCTTGATACACTATATTGTTAACAGTGCACCAGGATTTAAAACCCACATTACTCACACCACTCTGCTTAGATGTATTATATTCTGTGCCAGTCATTCTACCTATACTAGATTTGAAGGCACAGACAATTATCCCAAAAATAGCAGTGTATAGTATGGTAATCATCCTTAATTTCCTATTAACTTAATCTAAAGCCCTGTAAAACCTACACTGTTTTACCATGACTGATCGTAATCGAATATAGTTTGTTAGATCACTGTTTTTTATTGATAGATTTTATTCAAAGATGTTATGATTAACAGTATCAACTCTGAAAGTATAGGCGACTGCACTTAAGATGATAAGATCCACTAGAATATCCACTATGGTTTGATTATTACCTGCCTTTGAAGTTTTATACTGTCTACAATGTCTTATTTTTACTAATATTGTTATGTACTGCTATTTACAATTATACTGCTATATTCAATTATGCCTGATGATATAGACAATTCTATTGAAGATAATAAGAAACAACACAGTAATCATTGTAGATCACCTTGTACTGTTGTTTTATACAACTGTTTGGTTTCATGTTTTTATAGGAATTTGTTTTGTTTTGTCTTGCTATTATTTTTCCCTCTAATACAGAAAGGATAGAAATACATGTAGAGACTCATGCATGGGTAGCTGTTTACACTCTCACTGTTTGAATATCTACTTTGTATTCTTTAATTGTGTAACTTGAACAAATATTTCTAAGAGGAGAATACATAATTTATCAACTAGTGATATCTTATTATCTTTTTTTTGAAATTCTATATTATCTCTACCCTTTAGATGCTTTTGTTTCTCTTTAGATAATAAAAACATTTTAAATAAACAAAAAGCAACTTAGAAAAACAATGGAAACAATGACTGCCCAACATGGGAAAGAAATGGAAGGCAAGGAAACATTCAAACAGATACCCAGGAAATTAAAAAGTACACTGAAAATATACATAATCAGTTAAACAAAGGCAAGGACCAAATATAACATCTACAAGACAGGATTACAATTAGAGACCATGAAAAGAAAAATATCTTTAAAAAATCAAGGTACTATTTAAAATTCATCCAACAGCTCCTAGATGATGCAAAGAAGAACTACATAAGATTAAATGGACCAAATGAGAAATCTGGAAACAGCAAAAGTGCCATAAAAATACATTCACAGGGATAATGGCAGAAAATTCCCTAACCATGTACAAACAATTTGACATAAAAATATGTGAGGCATACAGAATTTCAAATAGCCATGAGCAAATTACATCTAAACACAGGCACATAATAATCAAGATTCCAGAAATTTAATATAAGAACAGAATATTAAAAGCTTCGAGAGAAAAGAAACAAATCACATACAAAAGAAAGCCCATCAGAATCACAGCAAACTTCTCAACACAAACCCTTAAGTCAAGGACAGTTTGGAATGAAGTATTTCAAGTCCTGAAAAAGAACAACTTCTGACCCAGATTCATGTACTCTGCAAAATTATCTTTCAGAATTCATGGAGAAATAAAGTACTTCCATGACAAAAAACAAACGAAAAAATTCATGACCACCGAATCAGCACTTCATAGTGTTCTGAAAGGTATTCTAAAAGGAGATCAAAAAGACTACAATTCCAAGAATACCAATAGATAGAAGCTACCAGGCAGGGCAAGCAGGTTAACAGAGGGGAAAGATATGGAACAAACAGAAAGGAAAGAATATGACAAGGATAATCCAGTAACATAAGTTGTAACCATCAATGTGAATGGTCTCAATTCACCAATCAAAAGAAACAGGCTGGAAAAATTGATCAAGAAACAACATGCTGATCAATAGAAGCACATTTAACTCAAAAAGAAATTCAAAGTCTAAATGTCAAAGGATGGAAAACAATAATCCATATGACAAGAACCCAGGAAAAGCAGGAGTGGATATTTTATTTAGAGACAGTGTGAACTTGAAGTCAAGCCTGATCAAAAGAGATAAAGAAGGTTACTAAATACGTGTTAAAGGAAAACTCCAAGAAGAAGATATAACAACCACAATTATATATGCACCAAATACCAGTGCACCCAGCTGTATAAAACAGATTTTAACAGGCTTAAAAAATCTGATAAGTGCTCCTCAAACAAGGAAACAAAAAACTCAAAGTCAAGCAACACTTGTATTTAATACCTTGTCTCAAATACACAGATTAACTAGAGAAAAATCAACAAAGAAATATCAGAATTAAGACAAACCTCTGAATAAATGTATTTAGTAAATGCCTACAAAGAGTTCAACCCCATGACAACAAAACACACATTCTTCTCAGCTGCATGTAGGATGTTTCCCAAAATAGGTCACATAATAGGCCATAGAACATGATTAAGTAAAAGTTAATCAATTGAAATTATCCCATGCATATTATCTGACCATAATGGAATGAAATTAGAAATCAATGGTGTTGAAGTCAAGGGTTTCAAGGAGAACAATTACATACAAGATGCATAATGTATAGTATCATTTATATTACTCACCCAAGGAGTCAAATACAAGAAGTACAGGAAATCCGTCTACACACCAAAGACCTAAAAAATCCAGCCAAGAGCCTGGATCCCACAGCAATGTCCTGCATGAGTCCAACTGGAGGCCTAGAGCCCATGACAATGACTCATGCAAATGCATTTCATAGGTCTGTGCTGAGAAGGCCCAAAGGTGAGCAATGGAAGCCAGAGAGTCTACACCAGTCGGGTGAAGGATCTGTTCCAGTAGGTTGAGGGTTCTGCAGTAGAACCAAGAAGCAATGCTCAAAATAAGGACCAGGCCTCCCCTGAAAATATCACAGCCATCCTCAGTGACAATGAGGTCCAGAGCTCCTCTGATGACGAGAACAGCTGAATACATATCAGGAAGCCAGTATAACAAACTTCTCTTGGAGATTAAACAGCACACATGTTCTCATCCAGAGCCAGGAAATAATGCTAAAAGTAAGAACTTAAACCACCCCCAAAGTGAACAATAGCCATTCTCAGCAATATGGTGCCCAGACCCTCCAATGATAACAGCTGAGTTCATATCAGGGGAGCCAACATGACAACCTAATCCAGGAGAGACAATGGCTCCAAACAACAGCAACACTTAGGAGTACCCACAACACCAACTGTCTTCCTCTCCTTGTCTCATATTTATGCAAGCAACTTTCCTCAGGTAGGCCATCTACACTCAGCACCATGCTAATTTAATTCAGCTGGTGTTAGTTTGACCACTAGTTTTTAATCTGTAACAAATGAAAAAAGAAGTCACAAAAACTACACAAGTATATGGAAGTAAAACAAAACTCTCCTGAACGAATGGATCACAGATAATATTAAAGAAAAAATTAAACAGTATCTACAATTAAATGATAATACCAACAAAACATACTGGAACCAATGGAATGCCATGAAAGAAGTCCTAAGAGGGAAATTTACATCAGGGAATTCTTGCATCAGGAAAACAGAATGATCTCCGTTAAACAACCTAATGTTGAACCAAACACTTCTAGAAAACTGAAGAACATATCAAGCCCTAAATTCATATAGGGGAGGAAATTATAAAGATCAGAGTAGAAAACACTGCAGTCATCACTAAGAAAACAATAAAAAGAATCAATGAATTGAAAAGTTGATTATTTGAAACATTAAATAAAAATTTATAAACCCATAGCCAACCTCATCAAACAAGGAAACAAAAAACTCAAAGTCAAGCAACAAGGGAGGAAAAGGGTGAAATCACAATGGATCCTGTGGAAATCCAAGTCATTGATATTTCTTATGAGAAAATTTACTCTAAGAAGATGGAAAAGACAGAAGAAATTGACAGGTTCCTAGATACATGGGCTTAGAAAGTTGGATCTCATATAAAAATTCTAGATAACTCAGTATTAGTCAATGAAATTAAAAATGTAACTCAACAACAAGTAAAACCTTAGCTCCTGAAATTGAAAAGGAAGAAATACTCCCAAAGCCATTCCTAGAAGTATGTATTACCCTGATAACAACACCAGAGAAGGACCCCCCCAAAAAAGAGAACTATAGGTCAATCTCCCTAATGAAAACAGATTAAAAAAATTCCCAATAAGTTACTGGCAAACATAATGCAGAAACTCATCAAGAAGATTATACACCATTACCTAGTATAATTCATCCCAGGGATGCACAGAGGGTGCAACATATGCACATCAATAAATGTAATACACCAAATCAACAGACCTTAAGATGAAAATCACATGGTCATCTCAATATATGTAACCAAAAAAAGCATTTGACAAAATCCAACACTAATTCATGATAAAAACTCTACAGAAAATCAGAATAGATAGTCTTTATCTCAATCTGCTAAAAGCCATCTATGGCAAACTATCAACCATGATCATATGAAACAGTTAAAAAATGAAAACTTTCACTACAAAATTAGGATAAAGTCCATGTTTTCCACTATCACCACTCCTATACAGTATAGTTCTAGAAACAGCCATAGCAATTAGGAAAGAGAAAGAAATGAAAGGAATAAAGATAGGAAAGGAAGAACTTAAATTCTCATTCTTTGCAGATGACATGACATTCTAAATTGAAGACAAAAAACACAATCAAAGGATTTCTAGAATTAATACACATATTCATTTATGTAGCTGGATATAATGTTTAACACTCAAAAATCAATGATATTCCTGTACACAAAAAACAAACTCACTGAGAAAGAACTGAACAACATCTTTCACAATAGCACCCAAAAAATGAAATACTTAGGAATCAGTATAGGAAAACTAGTAAAATTCTTTACATTGAAAGCTACATTACTCTGAAAAAGGATATCAAAGATGATATGAAAATGGAAATATATCCCTTACCTTTTGATAGGAAAAAATAAAAGTGAAAATAGTCATACTCTCAAAATTATTATACATATTTATTACAGTCCTGGTCAAAATACCATTACCATATGTCACAGAACTAGAGAAAACATTCCTAAAATTCATTTGAAACCTTAAGAGACCTAGAATAGCATAAACAATTCTGGGCAACAACAGCAAGGCAGAAGGAAGCACAATCCCTGACTTGAAATTATACTACAGTACTACTGTGACATAAAAAGTGTGATGTTGGCAAAAATAAATGAACAGACCAGTGAATCAATGGAACTGACTAGAAGATGCAGAAACAACTCCAAACATACTCAGCCACCTTATCTTTGAGAAAGAAGCCAAACACATTGACTGGAAAAAAGGAAACCTTTTTAATAAATGGTTCTGGAAAAAACTGCTTTCCACACACCAAATACTAAAACTAGACCCACATCACTCCCCATAAACTAAACTAAAATCAAAATTATCAGAGATGTAGCTAGTTAAACAGAAACGATGAGTTTTTACACTCATCATGAACTATGTAATCTGGGCTGTTCTGGAATGCAGGATAATTTACCTTGGCCAGCCTCCTGAGTGCAAGAATTCCAGATATTTGCCACCAGAATGGGAGAAACATTTAGCCAGTTGTTCCTCAGACAAAGATTAGTATCTAGACCATACAAAGAAGGGAAAATAACAAAGACCCCTTAAATTTAAAAATTCAATCTAAAAGTTAGGTTCTATGTTGCTAAGTTTTTGTTGCATCATTGAACAGAACTGTTTGCAGCCTCACTGTTTGAATGTCCACTTTGTATACTTTAATTTTGTAACTTGAACAACTATATCTAAGAAGACAATATGTAATTTATTAACTAGTGATTTCTTACTGTTTATTTTTTGAAATTCTGTATTGTTTCTTCCCTTTTTCTGTTTTACTTTTTTTCCTCTTTAAATAAAATTTAAAAAAAAGTTAAGTTCTGAGGTTAATAGCCACATCTCAGATGAAAAATTAAAATGCCAAATAAATATATATATAAATATTCAACATCACTGGTCATTTGAGAGATGCAAATTAACAAAACTGAGATTCCATCTCACATCAGAAAGAATATCTATTACCAAGAAATCAACCAATGACAAAAACTGGTGGGGCTGTGGGGGAAAAGAAATGCTTCTCTACTGTTGCTGAGACTGCAGACATGTTCAACCACTATGGAAATCAGTGTGGAGTTTCCTTAAAAATCTCAGGACTAGAGGAGACATTTGACTGTGCTATTCCCCCTTTGCATATCTTCCTGAAAGAATTACAAGCATCATACTACCATGATACACACAACCACTTTTATAGCAACATAGCTTGTGAGAGTTAAATCTTGGAAACAACACAAGTGCCTATCAAATGATGAATGGATAAAAAAGATGTGGGTTTTTTTTTTCCTGCCATGGATTACTACTCAGTCATAAAGAATAAACCTGAGACTTCTATGCAAATAGGTGCAACCTCAGACAATACTCTTAGGTGAAATAAATTTGACAAACATATGTAAAAATTACATTGTCTCTCTGGTGTAAGAAACTGAAAGTATAAGTAAAGACCCAAAATTGATATAAATATGCAAAATATAATTATGATATACTGTGCAATGTATAAATTGTAACAATATAATTCATATTTTGAAATAGGAACAAATTATTCCAAAGGGAAGGGGAACCAGGGGGGCAATGGGAAGTAAATAAAAAGAAAAAAATTAAAAAGAAGGATTAAATGGAAACAAAATTTGTAAATAAGGTGGGGAAGATGGGCTGTAGGCATGGGAGTGTAATCAGAAAAAAATAATCAAGATTCAACATGTACAGATACAAATTTCATACACTGAATGTCATCATTATGCATATATAAATTTCACCAATAAATCAAATAAAAAAATGAAACAATTCCAGGTGTATATAAGCATGAAACAAAAAGTAAAGTCATGGACATAAATCTACAAAAACAAAGGACACAGATGCCAACAAGTGGTTTATACCATGGCTCGCCTCATGATAACCCAAACTGCTACTTCTAGGGTATAATTTTGCTTTATTTCCTCTTTGACTCAGCTCAAGCTCATTCTGCATGGCCATTTTACCACTAACTCTTCACTTTTACTCTTTCAAATAAACTTATCAATCTTTTTGCTTATTTCATTCAATTCTTTGAGATGAGTAGAACCTGGAAATCAACTCCAGAAGGAGAGGCAAGAAAACTAAAACCCTGTAACATTTAATTGCAGAGCCACTTTTTGAAAAAATTACTTGATAGCACTATGAGACCAAATATTCAATCTCTATTTAGCCTAGAGAAGAAAGTCAGTTATAATGTAAGCATCATTAGAATCTAAAGATTGATCCACTGTGCACTAAATTTGATAGCTACATCTCTTCTAATGGTAAAAAATAAATGTATAAGTGTAAGCATTATACATTAATTTTATAGAATTAACTATCCAAATCCAAACTTTGGTCTGGTTGACATCAGAGGAGTGGGGGAAGAACAAGAATTTTTTTCTCTCAAGTTTTCTACTGCGTGGTATGAGAAGTAAAAAGGAAGAGGTAAAAGCATTCTAATGGTGGATGAGGTATGTTATTTTTTAGATAGTGATAACAGGGAAAACTGGGTATAAAATGGGGAGTGAGAAGTGAGGATCAGAAAGCATTGTATGACTAACATAAATATAGACAAAGAGTTAAAGGGAGACAAATGAAAAGTAGAGACAAGTAAAAACAAAAATAGAGAAAAGATAAGGATCAAGAGAAAAAAGTCAGGCAAAAGATACAAATAAAAGTAGAGGGAACAAAAGGAACAAGAAATCGTTCCTTACCTTTCCTTACCATCTATAAAGTATATTGGAAGAAAATGACCAGGGGTATACACATGATGGTACAGCCACGGTGGGAGACCAAGTAATCCAGCAAGGCTATAGAGGCAGTGCACATGATTGGCAGGTGAGACCAAAAGCATGGAAAACTCCAAAGCAGCAATAAGAAAATGAGCCAGTAGTTAGTGTGCTCTGTGAACCAGTATTGTGCTTTGGGACACAGACACAAAGAATAGAAGTGGGTGGTTGGGACCACCATTGTTTTTTATCAAAGTATTCAGGGAAAGCTCCAGCAACAAAAGACTAGTCCCAGCCTGCACATCCAGAAGCCAAAATCAGCCATGTAAATAGCACAAATCCCACTGCAAAATTGGCTGAAGTAGAGAACACTCTCTTGGGATCTGACTTAGACCTTCCATAAAACTGTAGACACCAGAAGAATTTTAATACTTTATTTTTCTGTTTGTTTGACAAGATTTCCTTCTTCTGTGTGCTTGGGGATTTGTTATGTTTTGTCTTGTCTTAGTTTGTTTCTCATGGTTTTTTTTGTTTGTTTTCTCTATTTTTTCTTTTTTTCTGCCCTGTTTATTTCACAATTTACAAGTATTAACTTTGTTTTTTCTACTTCTCTTTTTCTCTTTCATAAATTATCTCAGATGATTTTATGAAACTTTCATATGAATGAACATTGTCTCTTCTCTTTCTGCTTCACATCAATACTCTTTTGCCTCCTCTTTCATCCATTCCTTACTGTGACCTCCATTTTCCCCAAACTTGAGGGATCATCTTTTGCCCTATGGGTTACTTCTGTTATATTTGACCTCAATCTATCTTTCCTCCGCTTACTGCTTAACATGCTACCCCCATAATAGGATAAAACCACTCCACTAAGGAGAAAATTATTACATATGAGTTCTTGTTATATGTTGAATTCTGTTGTATCGCTGTAGAACTTGCTTCTATGTTGAAAGGTACCAGGTTAATATTTATCAGTTTGTCAGTAGCCAGGCTGTGATTGAGACTAATATTATTGCTACATTTATTATTTTATCCAGGATGTGACACCTGCTGCATTCAGTTTTTCTTCTCTGTATGTCAATGTTGTGATTGTATAGTATCATAACCATCAATGCATTCCAGTACCAAAGGACTTGGTGCTGAGCTAAATAGCAACTTTTCATCTTTGGTACATTCAAAAGGAAGGTGCTTGAGATAGACAAAAAGAACAAGAACTGTTTACATCTAGAAGACTTTCCTGAGGAACAGACATTTCCTAGGAAAACCTCATTCCTAAGGGTAATACTATATATCATAAGAAATCTACAAGAGTAAGCATAGAAAACCAATGGCAAGATGTGGGAAAAAATGCAACCCTAGATCTCCAGACCACCTAGAACTAGCTCAGGGCACAGATACATGACATTGGAAGTGAGAAAACAAATGGATGAGTCTACAAAAAAACCTCTAATTTTTAAATGAAATGGTGATCAAAATGAAAAAACATTAAAGCAGACACAGATTTAAGAAAATAGAATCAATCAGGAAAACAATGGAAAATATGACTGCCCAACATAGAAAAGAAAGGGAACCCATGAAACAGATAACAGAAATACACAAGATTAAAAATTCCATTGAAAATATATGCAAAAAATTAAAACAAATTGAATAAAGAATAACAGATCTAGAAGACAAGATTATGGCTGTGACTGTGAGAAGAGAGATATCTTAAAAATAGCAAGAGATCATGAAAAATCAATCCAACTGCTATAAGACAAAGCAAAGAAGAACAACATAATATGAGTTGGAGTCAGTGAGAAAGCTGGAGACAGTACAAAGCCATAAATAACCTTCACATAAATAATGGTGAAAAATTTTCCAAACATGTGTAAAGAATTTGACTTACAAAAGGAATGAATCACACAGAACTCCAAATAACCATGTCCAAATATATCTATACAAAGGCATATATAATTAAGATTCTAGAAATTCAGCAAAAGAAGAGAATATTACAAGCATCTAGAGAAAAGAAACAAATCAACTATAAAAAAAAGATCATCAGACTCACAGAATACTTCTCAAAAGAAACTTTCAAATCAAGCAGAGCTGAGAGTGAGATATTTCAAGCTCAAAAAGAAAATAATATTCTACTCAGATTGATGTAACCCACAAAAATATCTTTCAAAATTCATAGAGAAATGTGACACTTACAGGACAAAGAACAACTGAAGACATTCTTCACCACCAAAGCAGCACTTCACAGAGCTCTGAAGGATATATTAGAAAAAGAAAACAAAGATCACAAGCATAAGAACACAAATAGAAAGAAACAACCAGCAGTTAAACAAAGGGGAAATAGAAGAAACCAACAACATTAAAATGACATAAAAACATAAGCCAATACATATCAGTTTGAGCAATCAATATAAATGGCCTCAATTCAACAATTAAAGAAATGAATCAGAATGGATGAAGAAGCAAGATCTAAAAATATGCTGATAAAAGAAACACATTTAACTTAAATAAAAATTCATAAACTAAAAGTTAGAGGAACCAAGAAAAAAGAAGGAATAGCTACTCTATTTGCAGACAATGTGAACATCAAGTCGAGACTTATATAAAAGAGACAAAGACAGTCACTACATGCATTTTAAGGGAAAAGTCCAAAAAGAAGAGATAACAGACATAAAATATATACACGAAATACTAATACACCCAAGTATATAAGACAAATATTAACAGACATGAAAAATCAAATCAGCAATAACATAATTGTAATGTAGTAATGTAACATCTTACTCTCACAAATAGAGAGCTCCACTAGACAAAAAATCAAGAAAAAAATACTAGAGTTAAAGCAAACCTCTGAATAAATGAACATAGTAGTTGTCTATAGTGTTCTACCACACAATACAAAAATGCATACTCTTCTCGGACACACGTGGAATACTCTCCAAAAGAGACTACACATTAATTTGTAAAATATGCTTAAGTAAATGTAGGGAACTTGGAATCATCTCTTGCATATTATCTGACCACAGCACAATGAAATTGGAAATCAACAGCAAAAGAAACCACAAAAACTGAATAGCCACATGGAAATTAAACAGCACCCTCCTGAACAGTCAATAGGTCACAGAGGAAATTAAAAAAGAGATTAAATAGTACAGAGATACAAAGAGTTGGTTCTTTGAAAGATTAGATGAAATTCATAAACTCTTAATGTTATGGTTTGTGTTTAGATGTTCTCCCAAAGCCACATGCAGTCATGTGGCTAGGCTTTGTAAATTTGTGATTTATTCTCAGTCCAATGTTAGGACCAATATGGGTACGAGTGCCATGCTCACCCAGGGGTAAGTGTGGTATTAGTACAACATAAGGAACAAAAAGTGTTCTTTCCCACTCTTCCTTTTTTGCTCTTGATATTTTGCTGTTTTCCACCACCATGAACTGTTCCCCTCTGCCACACTCATTCCACTCTGCCATGGATCCAGCCAATCATGGACTGAAACCTCCACAAACTGTGAGCTAAATAAACCTGTTCTCCTTTAAAATTGATTGTTGGGTATTTTATCCCAGCAATGAGAGAAAAGTAATCAACACACTTAGCTGACCTCAACACAGAGGAAAGAAAAGACCCAAACACAAGCAACTAGGAATGAAAAAGGGGAAATCACAATGGATCCTGCAGAAATACAGATTATCAATACCTATTTTTGAGAAACTGTACTCTGACAGGATGGAAAACAGAGGAGAAAAGGGCAGATTCCAAGACATATATGAATTGCCAAAACTGAATCAAGAAGAAAGAAAATTCTAAGTAACCCAGTATCAGTCAGTGAAATCGAAAATGTAATTACAACCTTACCAACAAACAAAATCCCAGGTCCAGATGGATTTACTGTTGAATTCTACGAGAAATTTAGAGAAGATCCAACATTATTACTCCTTGACAACTTTAATGAAGTTGAAAGAGAAGAAATACAAAGTCATTTCTGGAAGAAAGCATTATACTTATGGCAAAAGCAGATAACTACCCAAATAAAAATGAATACTGGCCACAGGCATGCTGGAACCCAGGAGGCTGCACAAAGAAGCAATTCACCCGCCACCCTCTTGGTAAGTGCTTCCCTCCAATGTGAGCCAAGAGGAGAACCAGAGAGCCGCCCCCAAGATCTGGCCATGCTGGAACCCAGGAGACTGCACAAAGAAGCAATTCATCTGCCGCCCTCTTGGTAAGCACCTTCCTCTGGTATGAGCCAGGAAGAGATCCAGTAGTGTCTCCTGTGAACTTACTGGTGCGCAGGCTTGGAATCAAACATCCCAACCCCCCTCCCCTGTTAGTAAACTGGGGACAGAGGTTTGAGCATCTCTTGGCAGGATGACTGTATGCAATGTAGCAAATATGGGGGTTCTCTATCTTCTCTTTGAAAGCAAGTGTTGTTTTCAGTTTGTTTCATTATGATTAATTGCTTTACTCTATTCAATATTCTCTTTCAATTGATTTTATAATGTTCTGCCTTTGGTTTGATTTTGCTATACCTAATTGACTAGGCAACTATTGTGAAGATAATGAGATATACTAGGGTACCTATTACTGCTATCCCGGTAACCTGCTGTGAAGTTCTGTACCAAATTCACTTCACTGTCTCAATTGGCTTTGTTCTGTCTTGTTCTGTTGTATTTCTACTACCTTTAAAATAAAAAAATTTAAATGAATACTTTAGATCAATTTTCATAAAGAATGTATACTACAAAAGTCTTCAATAAGATACTGACAAACAGAATGCAAAATTCAAATTCAAAATATTATGTAACACAACAAGGAAGATATATCCTAGGTATGCAGGAATGGCTCAACATATGCACATCAATAAATGTAATACAACATATTAACAGAGTCAAAGAAAAATAATCTCATGATAATCTCAATATACACAGAAAAAGCATCTGACAAAATCCAACACCAATTCATGATAAAAAAAAACTATAGAAAATTTGAATATATAGTCTTTATCTCAATCTGTTAAAAGCCGTTGAAGACAAATCAACATCTAACATCATACTAAATAGTTAAAAATTAAATGCTTTCACTCTAAAATAATGAGCAAGACAATTGTATCCACTATCACAACTCCTATTTAATATAATTCTAGGGAAAATTAGCACAGCAATGAGAAAAGAGAAAGAAAAAAAAGGAATAAAAAGGATAATTGAAATTACTGTTATTTCACAATGACATGATACTTTACATAAATAACCCCAAAACTCCACCAAAAGACATGCAGAGTTAATGACCAAATTCAGGAGTGTAGCTGTATGCAAAGTCAACACTCAAAAAATCACAAGATATATATATATATATATATATATATATATATATATATATTCAACATAGAAAACTGTACTACTAATCTGTTAGTTCATCAAAAAACAATTTGTGCTTTCATTGTTGGATGGTTTGATCATTTTTGCATGCCTATATCTTTTAATCTGAGCAACTGCTTTGAAAATAAAAATATACAATATATTAACCATTGTTAATCTCCTATTATATTGTTTTGAAATTCTGTATCATCATTATTTTTTAATTTTAAAATTTAAAAAGTAGCATTACTGTACACAAACAAAAACCTCACTGAGAGATAAATTAGGGAACTCAAATCCTTCACAATAGTATCCAAAAAATGCAATACTTTAGAATAAATCTAACAAACAAGTAAATTTTCTATGCATTGAAAATTGCAGTACTCTGCAGAAAAGATCAAAGAGAATAACAGAAAATGGAACATTATCTCTTGCTCATGGATAGGAAGAACCAACATAATGAAAATGGCCATACTCCCAAAATTGTTACACAGAATTAATGCAATCCCAAGCAAAGTAGCATTAGCATACCTCACTGAACTAGAAGAAAACTTTGTAAAATGCATTTGGAAACAGAACGGACATAGAATAGCAAAAACTATTCTGGGCATCACAATCCCCAACTAGCAATCATACTACAAAACTAGTGTGATAAAATTAGCCTTTTTCTGTTAAAATAAAAGATATCTGAATATCAGTGAAACAGATTAGATGACACAGATACAAATCCAGAAATATTCAACCACCTTGTCTTTGACAAATGGCTCAAAAATGTTCACCAGAAGAAAGATAGTCTCTTTAATAAATGGTGCTGGAAAAACTGCTTTCTGCATATTAAACACTAAAGCCAGCTAGACTCATGTCTATCACCATAAAATAAATTAAAATCAAAATAGATCAAAAATATAAATATTAAAACAGAAACACTAAATCAGCTGGAAGAGAAAATAGATAAAACTCTTGAAGACACAGGTGTTGGGAGAGAGTTCATGAACAAAACTCAGATCTCACAGGAAATACTTCAAAGAATGAAAAATTGGGAATCCATGTTATTAAAATAGACTTGGACAACAAAGGAAACCACCAACAGAGTGAAAATGCAACCCACTGAGTGGAAAAAAGTTTTAGCAAGTTGTCTCTCAGTAAAAGAGCTTTTATCTAGAACATATAAAGAAGTGAAAGCAGACCCTCAAATTCAAAGACTCACTACAAAAACGGGCATCTGAGATTAATATGCACTTCTTAAATGAAGAAATCCAAAAGGCAAATAAATACATGAAACAATTTTTAAATGAAGAAATTAAAAGGCAAATAAATATATGAAACAATTTTTAGCATCATTGGTCCTTAGAGTGATGGAAATTAAAATACCACTGAGATTCCATATCATTCCAAAAAAATGGCTATCAAGAAATCAATGACAAATGCTGTAGGGGATAAGGGGAAAAGGAACTCGTTTTCATTGTTGGTGAGAGTATAGACTGCTGCAACAACTGGAGAAATGAGCATGGAGATTCCTCAAAAAAAACTTGGATTAAAGTCTCATTCCACCAGCTATTCCCCTTCTGAGTATCTTCCTCGAAGAACTAAAAGCATCACCACAGCAGTATACACACTGTAGCAGTATAGCAGTATTGCTATGTTTATAGCAACAGTTTGTGAAAGCTAAATCTTGGACCCAACCTAAATACCTGTCAAGTAAGTAATGGATAAAAACATGTTATCTTTTTATACTATTGAATATGACTCAAGTACACAGAAAAATGAACTTGAGACTTTTAAACATTAATGGAAGCATGTGTAGATCATACTCATAAGTGGAATAAATCAGACTTACATATGTAAATATCATATTGTCTCATTGGAAACTGAAAGATTAAATAAAGTTCAAAATGTACAATAGATATGGTGATATGGTAAGAAGTTATTCAAAAAAAGAAAGAACTAGGTTGGGGGAGAAGGAAAAGGAAGGAAGAGGAAAGGGAAAAAACAAAATACAAGATATTTATGTTACTAATTTATCTTAGTTCATTGAAAGGAAAGGTAAGTATTAATGTTGTCTGGAGGAATGTTATGCCCATATTTGTACTCTTATTAACTATTTTTAAGATAATAATAGTCAATTTACTATTGTTATTCCCTTATCATTTTGTTTTGCAATTGTTTCCCTTTTTTTTCCATAAAAAGTGGTCTTTTTATACAGTGGAGTATCACTCAGTCATAAAGAAGGATAAATTTGAGATTCTCATACAGAAATGTTTAGACATTTCATTGTCTCCATGGTGTGAGAAACTGAAAGGGAAAATAACATGCAAAATGTGCAATAGATATTATGAAATGGGCAGAAAATTTTCAAAAGGCAAGTGTAAGGATGGTGGGGGAAGGGAAAGAAAGGAAGTGAAAAGGAAACAATAAAAGACAGTTAGCTCATCTTGGTTCACTGAAATAAAGGATTGTCCAAATATTTTGGTGATATTTTTATACCCATATATTGCACTCTTAGAATCTACTTTGAAGATAACAATTCATAATGCATTAACTATTGTTATTCTTCTATTATTTTGTTCAGATAATTATTTCACTTATTCCATAAAATTAAAGAAGAGAATGGCAAGGGGAAAACACACAAACACTCACAAACACAAAGAGAAAAATGATGGAATAAAAATGGGAAGAATGACTAGAAGGAGAAAATACTAAAAAGAAAAAACAGAAAAAAATTGTGTTTTCTTTTGGACACATGGATCTTATCCACAGCCTAAGAACAAGGAGCAGAACTGAAATCAAGACATTTCTCTGCATATGCTGGAAGTCAAAGGGGGCAGTGTGACCCCAGAACACATTGGGATACAGACATCCGTATACAGTGGGGATGGGGTGCCATTAGAAAGGGTGACCTTCTAATCATGTGTAACTCAGGCTGAAACTGGCCTCTGACCACAGGAGCTGTTTCTGTGTTCACCAGTGCCAGATACCCTCAGTAGCACTCCATCCAGTCTGATTTCCTGGTGCTGTGACAGTCTTTCCTTAATCCACTCTAGAACTTTGCACTGTGGAGTATGGCGTAAAGCCAGCGGGTAGCTCTAGGGCCCAGTTTTGAACACTGAGCTCTTTCTTACAATGGCATCCCTGCCAGCTCTCAAATGTCTACAACTGTGAAAGCAGGATCTGAAAACAGGTCACTCACCACTCCACGACAGAAGGAGAACATAGTGGCAGAACTCCTCGGTGTCTTCCTTAGCACTGAGGAACACAGCCTCCACTGAAAGCTACAGTCCCAAAGTGGCCCTCTCTGCCTTCTGGAATGTTCAAACTGATTGTCTCTGATTGGCTTAGGATCGTCCAGTCAGAATTCAAACATGTCCACCACACTGTAATTGGTTAACTCATCTCACACTCTTTTAAGAGAATATTAATGAGCACTCATTTACCCAAGCATAATCACAAATCTTGGGTATTTTAGTTGACTGAACATTCTTGACATTTGTCAAATAAACAGGAATTAAGAGTGTTCAAAAAAGAATGGCATGTTGCTAGCTCGCAGAGGGGAGCTTTCTTCTTGGTAGGGGCTTCTCACACCCCCCACTGGACTCCAGGAATGGTGCTGCCTAACAGGTAAAGGCTGAGGTCTAGCTATCCCCAATGTAGCAGCAGCCAAAGCATTTCATGGGTTCACATGGGATAAGGGGTATTGCTTCTTAGTTGAGCTTTGTTTTCTCTGCTCAGATGTGGTGAATGTTGCTAACAGATAAGGCTGGGATCTGTCTGTCCACAATCTGGCAGCAGCTCGCACATGTTGCTGGTTCGCAGCAGGGACTTGCTTTTCAGTGGGGCCTTGTTCTTGCCCACCCCCTACACTGCAAATCGCACTGACATACAGGGAAAGGCTGGGGTCTGGCTATCTCCAATTTGGTGGTGGTCTGTCCATTACTCTGGTTCACAGAGGGCACTTGTTTCTTCGTTGGGCCATGTTCCCTCCCTCTGCAGACCGAAAATGGTGCTGATTCATTGGGAAAGGCTGTGATCTTGGTGTCCACAATGTGGCAGTAACCCGTGCATATCACAGGTTTGCAGAGGGGTCTTTCTTCTTGGTGGGGGTTCCTGTTTCACAACAGTACACAAATTGCACTAACTTATGGGTAAGGTTGGCGTCTGGCTCTCCCCACTCTGGCAGTGGCCAATGTATGGGACTGGTTCACAGGGGTGCTCACAACTTACTGGGGCCATGTACTCTTCATGCACACCCACTCAGGCAATGGCACTGACCAATGGATTATGACTGGGGTCTGGCTTCCCCCACTCTGGCAACCTCTGGAATGCATTTCACTAATTTGCATTGAGGGGTGCTTCCTTCTTAGTGGGGCCATATTCTCTCCTTCCATACACCACAAATGAAACTGACACATGGCAAAAGGCTGGGGTATAGCTTTTCTCCTCCAGCAGTAGCTCATACATCAAATTGGTTTGCAGTAGGGCTTGCTTCTTGGTAGGAGCTTGTTCTCTCCCACCACACTCTGGGAATGGCTCTGACTAACAAGTAAAGGTTAGGTTCTGGCTGTCCCCACTCTGGCAACAGACAAAGCATTTCACTGGCTTGCAGGGGAAGGACAGGTATGATTCTTATTAGAGCCTTATTCTCTCTGCACATGGCAAATAATGATAACTCATGGGGAAAGCTTGGAGTATAGCTGTCTCCCTTTCAGAAGGGGTCCGTGCCTCATGCTGGTTCACAGGAAGGGCTTGCTTCTTGGTGGGAGTGTGTTCTCTCTCCTGCACTCCAGGAATGATGCTACCTAACAGACAGCCCACACATTGCACTGGTTCAAAGAGGGGAGGAAGCTTGCTTCTTAGTTGGGCCTTGTTCTCTTCCTTCATACACCACAAATAGTGCTGACTCATGGGGAAAGGCTTGGGTATAGTTGTCCTCCCTCCATCAGTGGCCCGTGCAATACTTTGGTTCTCATTAAGGGCTTGCTTCTTGATAGAAGCTTGTTCTCTCCCCGCTCCTCCACAATCCAGAAATAGTGCTGCCTATTAGGTAGAGGCTGGAGTCAAGCTGTCCTCACTCTGGCAGTAGCCAGAGCATTTCACTGGCTTGCAGGACAAGCACAGGTTTGCTTCTCACTGGGGCCTTGTTCTCTCTCTCTGCACATCACAATTGGTGCTGAGTCATGGAGAAAGGCTGAGTATAGCTGTCCTCACTCTGGCAGAGGCCTGTGCATCATGCTGGTTAGCAGGAATGGCTTATTTTTTGCTGGGTGTGTTCTTCCTCCTGCACTCTGGAAATGGTGCTGCCTAACGGGTAAAGGCTGTGGACTGGCTGTCTCCCCTTTGGCAGCAGATGGAGCATTTCACTGATTCATAGGCCGAGAAGGACACTTGCTTCTTAGTAGGGATTTGCTCTCTCTCTTTGAACTCCATGAATGGCAGTAACTCATGGGGAAAGGCTGGGGTCTGACTGTTTCCAATCCAGTGGTGGCCTGTGCATTGCACTGCTTCAGAGGAGATGCTTGCTTCTTCATGTGGCCTTCTTCTCTTCCTCTGCAGACCACAAATGGTGCTGACTCAGGGAGAACCTGGGGTCAGGCTCTCCACATTCTGGCAATGTACATGCATGTTGCTAGTTCACAGAATGGGGGCATGCTTCTTGGTCAGAGCTTGTTCTGTTGCTTAGCAGTACATGAATTACACTGACTAATGGTAAGGCTGGTGTCTGCCTGCCCCCACTATGGCAGTGGTCCATGCATAAGGCTTTCACAGAGGGATTTACATCTTACTGAGGGCTTGTTCTCTCCCTTTGCACTCTGGGAATGGGGCTTACCAATGGGTAAAGGCTGGGGCCTGGCTTTCCCCACTCTGGCAGCAGCTGGTGCATTTCACTGGTTCTCAGTGGGGTGGGAGCTTGCTTTTTGTGGGGCCTTGTTCTCTCCCTCTGCACACTGCAAATGTCATTGACTCATGGGGAAAGCCTTGTGTATAGCTATCCCCACTCTGGCAGTGGCTAGCACATTGCGCTGGTTTGCAAGATGGGCTTGATTCTTGTAGGGCTGATTCTCTCCCCCTGCACTGGAGGAATGGTGATATCTAATAGGAAAAGGCTTGACTCTGGCTGTCCCCACTCTGGCAGCAGCAGGAGCATTTCACTTGTTCATGGGAGGAGGGGTCTTGCTGCTTATAGGGATCTGTTTTTCTCCTCCTAAAATCAGCCAATGATGCTGACTAATGACTAAGGTTGGGGTCTGTCTTTTCCCAATCTGGCAGCAGTCCACTCATTGCACTGGATTGCAGGGAGGTCTTACTTCTTGTTGGGAACTTTTTCTCTCCCCTCACTCTCTGGGAATGGTGCTGATTAACAGTTAAAAGGGTGGAGTGAGGCTGACACAACTCTGGCAGCATCTGGTACATTTTGCTTTTTCCTGGGGTGGTGGGATTACTTCTTAGTGGGGCTTTGTTCTTTCTCCCTGCAGTTCATGAACAGTGCTGACTCACAGGGAAACACTGGTGTCTGGCTGTCTCCAAGTTGATTGTGACCCCTGTATTACACTGGTTCCCAGAGGATGATTGATTCTTGGTGGGGCCTTGTTCTCTCCCTCTGAAGATTGCAAATGGTGTTGAATCATGGGAAAATGCTGAGGTCTAGCTTGTCCACATTCCAGCAGTGGCCTATGCATATCATTGTTTTGCAGGGTTGCTTGATTTTGGTGGGGGATTGTTATGTCTCCCAGGAGTACATGAATTGCAATGATTAATGGCTAAGATTGGCATCTGGCTGTCCCCAATCTGGCAGCAGCCCATGCATGGGGTTGGTTCACAGGGGGGTTTGCAATTTACTATAGGCTTATTCTCTCCCTGTGCACGCTGTGAATGACACCGACCAATGTGTAAAGGCTGGGGTCTGGCTGTCCCTACTTTGGCAACAGCTGGCACATTTCACTGGTTCTTGGGGAGGAGGGGCTTGCTTCTTATTGCAGCCTTTTTCTCTCCCTCTGCACACTGCAAATCATCTCTGACACTTGGGGAAAGGCTGGGGTATAGCTTTCCCCTCCCTAGCAGTGGCCTGCACAATGTGCTGGTTCACAGGAGGGGCTTACTTCTTGGTGGAGACAGGTTCTCTCCCCCAATGCTGCAGGAATGCTGTCAGTTAATGGGTAAAAGCTGGGGTCTGGATGTCCCTACTATGGCAGCAGCCAGGCCATTTCACTGGTCTTCAGGGAGGGGCTTGTTCCTTAGTGGAGCCTAGTTCTCTCACACTCCACACCACTAATGGTACTGATTAATTGGTAACGATTAGGTCTGTCTGTCACCACACTAACAGCAGCCCAAACATGACACTGGTTCATAGTGAGGACTTGCTTCTTCGTGAGAACTTGTTCTCTCCCCGTGTACACCATAATCCTGCTGACTAAGAGGTAAAGGATGATGTCTGGCTGTCAGCACCCTGGCAGTAGCCAGCGCATTTCACTGTTTCATGGTGGCCAAGGCTGGCTTCTTAGCAAGGCTTTTTTCTCTCCCCTTGCACTCAATGTATAGCACTGACTCACAGGGAAAGGCTGGTGTTTGGCTATCTTCAATTCAGCAGTGGCCCACGCATTGCACTTGCTCACAGTGGGTGCTTACTTCTTGATGGGGCCTTGATCTCTCCCTCTGCAGACCACAAATTGCAATGGCTCATGGGAAAAGGATGGAGTCTGGCTGTCCATATCATGTCACTGTTTTGCCAGGGAGGCTTACTTATTGGTGGGGTCTTGTTCTGTCTTCCAGTAGTACACAAATTGACTACTAGGTAAGGCTGGTGTCTGGCTATTGCCACTCTGGCAGTGGCCCATGCATGATGCTGGTTTACTGGGTTACTTTCATCTTACTATGGGCGTTTTGTCATACTCCACACTCTGTGAATTGCAGTACCCAGTGGCTAAAGGCTGTGGTCTGGCCTAACCCACTTTGGCAGCTACCAGCAAATTTCACTGTTTTGTGTCGGGGGTGGGGCTTGCTTCTTAGTGGGGCCTTGTTCTCTCCCTCTGCCCACTGCAAATGGTACTGACTCATGGGTAAAGGCTCGGTTATAGCTGCTCCCTTCTGGTAGTGGCCTACACATTATATGGATTCCCAAGAGGGGCTGCTTCTTGGTAGGGAATGATTCTCTCCATGTGCACCATGGGAATGGCACTACCTAATGGTAAAATGCTGGGATCTAGCTTCCCGACTCTGGCAGCAGCCAGACCACTTCACTTGTTCATGAGGGGAGGAGGCTTTTGCTGCTTAGTTAAACCTGGTTCTCTCCCCCTCACTCAGTCAACGTTGCTGACTAACAGGTAACCTGGGATCTGTCTTTCCCCATTCTGGCAGTAGCCTGTGCATGCCATTGGTTTGTGGGGAGGGCTTGCTTCCTGGTGGGAATTTTTTCTCTCCCCCCGCACTCCAAGAATGGTGCTGACTAACATGCAAAGGTTGAGGTCTGGCTGTCCCCACTCTGCCAGCCACTCATGATGGGGCTAGTTCACAGGGGGGCTTACAACTTCCTGGGGGTTTGTTCTCTCCCCCCACACTCTGTGAGTGACAGTGAGCAATGGTTAAAGGCTGGGGTCTGGCTCTCCATACCCTGGTAGCAAATGGCACATTTCTATGGTGCATGGGGGTTGGGGTTTGCTTCTTAAGGGGCCTTGTTCACTACCTATGTACACTGCAAATGACAATGACTCATGTGGAAAGGCTAGGTTATAACTGTTCCCTCTCCAGCAGTGGCTTGCACACCACCCTGGTTTGCAGGAGGGGCTTGGTGCTTGGTGGGGGCTTGTTCTCTCCCTTAGACTTTGGGAATGGCACTGCTTACTGGGTCGATTCTGGGGTCTGGATGTCCATATCTTGGCAGAAACCAGAGTATTTCACTGTTTTGCGGGGGGGGGGTGTCTTGCTAAAGGTTGAGGTCTGGCTGTTCCCACTCTGGCAGCAGCCAGAGCATTTCACTTCTTCATGCAGGCCTGGGGCTTACTTCTTAGTGGGGCTTTGTTCTCTCCACCTGCACTTATCAAATGAAGCTGATTCACAGGAAAAGGGTGGGATCTGGCTATCTCTAATTCAATGGCTGCCCGCATATAGCACTGGTTCCCGGGGGTGCTTAATTCTTGGTGGGACCTTGTTCTTTCTCTCCACAGACCACAAATGGTTCTGACTCATGAGGAAAGGCTGGGATCTGGTTGTCCACATTCCAGCAGTAGCCCATGCATATCATTGGTTTGCAGGGTGGGGAGGTGGGCTTCTTTCTTGGTAGGGATTTGTTCTGTCTCTCAGCTGTACATGAACTGCACTAATGGGTAAGGCTTGCATCTGCTATCACCAATCGCAGCAGCCAGTGCATCGGGCTTGGGGGGATTGCATCTTACTACAGGCTTATTCTCTCCCCCTGCACTCTGGGAGTGGTGCTGACCAATGGGTAAAGACTGAGGTCTGGCTGTCCCCACTCTTCCAGCAGCCAGCTCAGTTCACTGGTTCATGGGAGTGGAGGATTTGCTTCTCACTATGGCCTTGTTCTCTCTCTCTGCATACTGCAAATCATTCTGGCTCTTGGGGAAAGTCTGCAATATAGTTGTGCCTTCTCTGGCAGTGACTTGAGCAACATGCTGGCTCACAGGATGGGCTTACTTCTTGGCGAAGGCTTGTTCTCTCCCCCCACATTGTCAAAATGGTGCTGCTTAATGAATAAAAGCTGGGGCCTGGATGTCCCTTCTCTGACAGCAGCTGAAGCATTTTACTGGTTCATGGAGGAAAGGGAGGCTTGCTGCTTAGTGGGGCCTGGTTCTATACCCCCACACTCAGTCAATGTTGCTGACTAACAGGTAAGGCTGGGGTCTATCTTTCCCTATTCTGGCAGTGGCCCACGCATGGCACTGGTTTGCAGGGAGGGCTTGCTTCTTGTTGGGAATTTTTCTCTCCCTCCACACTATGGGAATGGTGCTGACTAACAGGTGAAGACTGAGGTCTGCCTGTACCAATTCTGGCAGTGACCTGAAAGTGGAGTTGGTTCATAGGGACACTTGCAACTTACTGGGGCCTTGTTCTCTTTTACATACTCTGTTAAATGTGGTTAAACATTTACATACTCTGCTAATGCAGTTAAACAATGGTTAAAGCCTGGGGTCTGGCTTTCTTGCACTCTGTCAGCAGCCAGCACATTTCACTGGTGCACGGGGGGTGGGGCTTGCTTCTTAATGTGGGCTTGTTCTCTCCCTCTGAACAAACGGCACTGTCTCATGGGGAAAGTCTGGAGTATAGCTGTCCCCCTCTAACAGTGGCCCACTCATCATGCTAGTTCACAGGAGGGGCTTGCTTTTTGGTGGGCGCTTTTTCTCTCCCCTGGACTCTCGAAATGGCACTGCCTAATGGGTAGATTCTGGGGTCTGGATGTCCCCACCCTGGCAGCAACCAGAGCACTTCAGTGGTTTGCAGGGAGGTCTTGTTTCTTTGTGGGGCATTGTTCTCACTCCCTGAACTCCAGTAATGCCAACAACTCATGGGGAAAGTCTGGAATCTGTCTCTCTCCAATGCAGTGATGGCCCACTCATTTCACTTTTTCACAGGAGGTGCTTACTTCTTGATGGGGCTGTGTTCTCCACAGACCACAAATGGCAGTGATTCATAGGGAAAGGCTGGGATCTCACTGTCCACATTCTGACAATGGTCTGTGGTATTGCTGGTTCACAGGGAGGATTTGTGTCTTGGTAGAGGCATGTTCAGTCTCCCAGCCATACATGAATTTCACTGACTAATGGATAATGCTGGCATACGGCTGTCATCACTCTGGCAGTGGCCCATGCATGGGGCCGGTTCATAGGGGTGCTTGCAATTTACTGGGGGCTTGCTCTCTCCCCTCGCACTCTGGGAATGGTACAGACCAATGGGTAAATTCTGAAGTTTGGCTGTACCTACTTTGGCAATGGCCAGCGCACTTCACTGGTTCACTGGGGGTAGGGAGCTTGCTTCTTAGTGGGGTCTTGTTCTCTCCTTCCACACACTGCAAATGGCACTGACTCATGGGGAAAGTCTATGTTATAGCTGTCTCTCCTCTGGCAGTGGTCAGCACATTGCTCTGGTTCATAGGATGGGCTTGCTTCTTTGTAGGGGACATTGCAGGAATGGCACTGCCTAATGGGGGCCCCTACCCTGGCCAGGACCCAATGAGCCATCCCAAATCAATTCCCTATGCCTAGCAAGCACTAACTGGGTGAAGGCCCCTGAAGTTTTGTTGGCCCAGTAGGGAGGGACAGGCTTACACAGCTACTGCTTACACCTTAGTGACAAGAGCAGGCAGGAGAGGGCAGAGGTACCTCGCCAGCATGCTTCGCAGGAAACATGGCCAACAGGGAAGGGGGATGGGCCTGCACTGTAACCGGTGTGGAGGAAGCCAGGGCCATGGCAGGAGAGGGAGGCAGGAGGAGGCCTCCAGCTCAGAACCCTGAGAGCCCTGATCCAGGAGAGGGAAACACAAGGGAGAATGAGGGCAGCAAACACGCAACATCAGACATGGCTTCAATGGACATTAGGAGATATCTTTGGGACCTTGTAGATGAGCTCAAAACTGAAATAATAAATCAGGAAAGCAAGATATAAGTAGAGTAATAAATTCTCTCAAGAAGCATCTCTCAGGACGATACAAACGGAAGAAGGGAGGAACACAAAAAAAGGAGAGAAACATTAGATAAAGAATATAAAGAAAATATAGAACACATGAAGCAGATTCAAAGAGACTACCAGGAAATTAAAAACTCCATTGAAAGCTGGCAAAATAGAGTCTGGCTATCCTGACTCTGGCACCAGCCAGAGCATTTAACTTGTTCACAATGAGAGGGAGGCTTTCTGCTTAGTGGGTCTGATTCTTTCCTCCCATAGTCCTCCAGTGATGCTGACTAATGGGTAAGGCTGGGTAGGGTCTATCTTTCCCCAATTTGGCAGTGGACCATGCATTGCACTGGTTCTCAGGGGCCTTGCTTCTTGGTGGGAACTTTTTCTCTTCCCTTGCAATCTAGAAATGGTGCTGACTAACAGGTAAAGGGTGTTGTATGGCTGTAACCACTCTGGCAACATCTGGCACATTTCACTGGGGGATGGCTTGCTTCTTCGTGGAGTCTTTCTCTCTCTCTCTCTCTCTCTCTCTCTCTCTCTCTCTCTCTCTCTCTCTCTCTCTCTCTCTCTCTCTCCATACTGCAACATGTAACTCATGTTGAAAGGCTGGGGTATAGCTTCCGCCACCCCCATCAGTGGCCTGTGCAATGAGTTGCTTAGCAGGAGGGGCTTGCTTCTTGGTGGGGGCTTGTCCTCTCCTCCCTCACTGTGGGAATGGTGCTGCCTAATGGATAAATGGTGGAGTCTGGCTGTCCCCACTCTGGCAGCAGCCAGACCATTTCACTGGTTTGTGGTTTGATGGGGGGCTTGCTTCTTAGTGAGGCCTGGTTCTCTCCCCTCACATTCCACCAATGGTACTGACTAATGGGTAAAGCTGGTGTTTGTCTGTTTCCACAATGGCAGTGGCCCCCACATGACACTGGTTCACAGGGGCACTTGCTTCTTGGTGGGAACCTGTCCTCTCCTCCTGCACTCCAGCAATAGCACTGACTAAAATGTAAAGGCTGATGTCAGACTGTCACCACTCTGGCAGCAGCTGGCGCATTTCACTGGTTTGCAGGGGACACTCATTTCTTGATGGGGCCTTGTTCTCTCCCTCCACAGACTGCAAGTTTTGCTGACTCATGTGGAAAGCCTGGGATCTGGCTGTGCACTTTCCAGCAGTGGTCTGCACATGTCACTGGTTCGCAGCGGTGCTTACTTCTTGGTGGGTGCTTGTTCTGTCCCCCAGCAGTACATGAATTGCACCGACTACTAGGTAAGGCTAGTGTCTGGCTGACCTTACTCTAGCAGTGGCCCATGCATGGGGCTGGTTCACAGGAGGGCTTGCATCTTACTGGGGGCTTGTTCTGTCCCCCCTCACTGTGTGAATTGCATTGCCCAATAGATAAAGGCTGGGGTATGGCTGTAATCATTCTGGCAGCAGCCAGAGCATTTCACTGGCTTGTAGTGGAATGGTGGGTTTGCTTCTTAGTTTGGCCTTGTTGTTTCTCTTTGCACACCATGAATGACACTGACTCGGGAAAGGCTGAGTTATGGCTGGTCCCCTCCGGCAGTGAGTCAGGCATCATCCTGGTTCACAGAGGGGGCTTGCTTGTTGATGGGGACTTGTTCTCTCCACAGAGGTATGCAAATTTCACTAACATGTAAGGCTGGGGTCCAGCTGTCTCCCCTTGTGTAGCTGCCCACATGTTTTGCTGGTTTGCAGCAGTCTTGCATCTTAGTGGGGGCTTCATAACTCCCCCTACACTCCAAGAATGGTGCTAACTCATGGGGAGAAGCTTTTGTCTGACTGGCTGTTTCCACTCTAGCAGTGGCTTGCACATTGGACTGGTTCGCAGGGTGGGCTTAACTCTTGGTAGCAGTTTGTTATCTCCCCAAGCAGTACACAAATTGCACTGACTAATGGGTGAGCCTGAGGTCTGGCTATCCTGACTGGCAGTGGCCTGCTTCTTGCTGGAGGCTTCTTCTGTCTCCCAGAACTTCACTAATTGTGTTGACTAATGGATAACAATAGGTTCTAGTTGTCCCCATTCTGACAGAAGCCCACATGTGGCACTTGTTCACAGGGTTGCTTACATCTTCCTAGTAGCCTGTTCCCTCCACACTAAACTCCACAAATGGTGCTGACTCATGGAGAAAGACTCGGGTCTGGTGTCTCCAATCAGGTGGTGGCCTGTGCGCTCCACTGTTTCATAGCAGTGGTTTGCTTCTTGGTAGGGCCTTGTTCTCATCCCGAAGTCTGCAAATGGCACTGACTCATGGGAAAAGACTGTGGTCTGACTGTCCCCACTCCAGCGGCGGCCAACACATGATACTGGTTCACAGGGGAGGCTTGGTTCTTAGTAGAGCCTTGTTTTCTCCAACTTTAGTCCCCAGTTGGCACTGACTTATGGGTAACTGCTGGCATCTGGCTGTCCCCATATGTTACTGGCTCACAGAGTGCTTGTTCTCTCCCTCCACAACCCGCAAATGGCACTATCTCTCAGGGAAACACTTGTTTCTGGCTGTTCCCACACTGGCGGTTGTCTGAGCAAGGTTCTGGTTAGTTGCTTCTTATTGGGGATTTGTTCTCTCCCTCCATAGTGTATGAATGGTGCTGACACATGGGGAAAAGCTGGGGTCTGGCTGTTCCAACTCTGGCAGTGGCCCACACATGCCACTGGTTTCCAGGGGGTGCTTGTTTGCTAGTGGGCCCTTGTTTTTTTCCCCCAGCTGTCTTCAAATAACTCTGACTCATGGGGAAAGGCTGGGTTCTGGCTGTCCCAACTCAAAATGTGGCCCACACATGCAGCTAGGTCGTAGGTAGGGCTTGCTTCTTAGTTGGGCCTGGTTCTCTCCCTGCATAGTCCTTGAATAGCACTGAATCACAGGTAAAGGCTGGAGTCTTGCTGTTCCAAATCAGGGGCAGACCACACATGCTGCTGGTTTGCGGGGTGGGGAGGAAGGTAGGGGCTTGCTTCTTGGTGGGGGCCTGTTTTCTCCTCCCTGCAGTCCACAAACGGTGCTGACTCATGGTGAATGGCAGGGGTCTGGCGGTCACCACTCTGGCAACAGCCCGCACATGGCACAGGTTCACAGTGGTTCTTGCTTGTTGGTGGGGTCCTATTCTCTCACCCACCCTGAAGTCTGCAAATGGTGCTTACTCCTGGAGAAATGCTGGAGTCTGGCTATCACCGCTCCTGCTATGGCCTGTGCATTGCACTGGTGTGCAGTGGGAACTTACTTCTTGGTGGGAACTTGTTCTCTCCCCTGAAGTCCTTGAATGGTGCTGACTCATGGTAAAAGCCTAGGTTCTGGCTGTACCAAATAAGGGGGAAGATCACACATGGTGCTAGTTCACAAGCAGGGCTTATTTCTTGGTGGGGGCTTGTTCTATCCTCCTACAGTCTGTGAATGATGCTGACACATGGGGAAAGGCTGGGCGCTGGCTGTCCCCACTCCTGCAGTGGCCCACGCATTGTGCTGGTGTGCAGAGGGGACTGGCTTCTTGGTGGAAGCTTATTCTCTGCCTCCGCAGTCCACAAATGACACTGACTAATGGAAAAAGGCTGGGGTCTGACTGATACCACTCATTTGGCAGCCCACACATGGCACTGTTTTACAAGAGGACTTGCTCCTTGGTGGAGATTTGTTCTTTCCCCCTGCACACCCTGAATGGGGCTCACTCACTGGGAAAGTCTGGGGCCAGGCTGTCCCCACTCAGTGGTAGCCTTCACATGGTGCTGGTTCCCTGGCAGGGGCTTCCTTTTTATTAGGGCCTTCCTTCTTTTTAGGGCCTTCCTTCTTATTAGGACCTTATTTCTTTCCCTTGTAGCCTGCAGATGGTGCTGACACATGAGGAAAGGCTAGATTCTAGCTGTCTCCACCCAGTGGTGGCCTGCACATGGTACCTGTTAGAGGGGCGGTTGCTTCTAGGTGGGGGGGCTTTTCTCTCTCCCCTCAGTCTATGAATGGTGCTGACTCATGAGGAAATTTTGGGGTCTGGATATTTCCACTCTAGTGGCAGCCTGTACATGGCACTACTTCACAGGGGGACTTGCTTGTTGGTGTGGCCATTTTCCCTTCCCCCAAGTCCACAAATGGTGCTGACTCATTGGATATCCTGGGATCTGGCTGTCCCTACCCTAAAGATAGCCAGTTTTGGATTTTAATGTGTTTCACTGGGACCATAGGTCAGTCCATGGCATTTCTTTGTATTAAAACAGAATGTGGAAAGTGCAACAAATATTAAATCAGTGTCAAATACCTATCCTTCTTTAACAAGACTACAGTAAGTCCTGAACTTATGAACATTTGAGTGGCAAACTTTCAAGGATATGAATGAGCCTCATATTATAAACATTGTAGATGCAAACAAATTGTGGAAGTAACTTATGTGTCAGCCGAATATTATCCCAGCTGTGCTGCTGTGAATTTACCATACAGTGTAATCATGTACAGTAGTACAGTGTTCAATTACAGTCTGGGATGTCTGGAAGCAAGATGAAAAGCAGTGTTGATGTGCAAGGTACTTTGAGGAAGCATTAAACAATATACTTTGTATATTTGTGTCAAAGCTATATAAGACTTTATCTTCCCTGCAAAACAGCACAATGTGTGGGTTGCTGCTGTCAGGGTGAGAGCCAGACCCAAGCTTTTCCCCATGAGTCAGTGCCATTTGTGGGCTTCAGGGAGAAAGAACAAGGCCTCACCAACAAGCTAGCCCCCTCCCCCCCGAACCAGCATCATGTATGGGCTGCTGCTGGTGGGGAGACAGCCAGAGCCCAGTCACTTCCGACTCATAGGCTGGTAAACAAGAAGAGTCAATTCCCTCCTCCACCATAAGCAACCAGCTGATCCAGAAACACAGGCTATGATGATAGCTATTGAGGTGAAATGCAATTTAATGCTTGTGGTATTCTGGTGTTTCACTGACCTTGCAGACCTTGTGGTCTGATCATCTATTCAGGGGATAGTGATACACAGTGTGGCATCTAGTGGAGGTCTCCTTCTGATGGTTGTAGCCATTATAAGTTCCCTATTATCTTGTTTTGAAGTCCTGTATCATTTTCATTGTTTTGTTGGGTTGGGTTTTGTTCTGTTTTGTTTCATTTGATTTTGTTATACCCAATGGCATGAGCAGCTATTTCAAACATAGCAAGATATATTATGGTTGCCATTTTGGATTTACTATTGACTCTATTCTTTTCTGTTCTGTTTGATTCTTTTTCAAAATAATATCTGAAATTATTTTGAAGACAATAACAGGCATTATGGTAACTATTATTGATTTCATATTGTTTTGAAGTCCTGTGTAATTTACACCAGTTTGTTTTGATTGATTTTATTCTGTTTTATTTTCTTTGACTTTATTCTCTTTAAAATAAAAATAAATATTTTTTAAAGACTTACTTTGTTGGACTTACAAATAAATGCAAATTATGAACATTCTCCAGAACAGAAATTCATAAATCAAGAACATACTGTAATATTTTGCATTTGTAAAAAATAATTTATTTACTCTTGGCTAAAGACTGTGTGTTCCAACTCTACCAATGTGTTGAGTGCTTCATTATATTGTTGGGAATGATATCTTTCTCTTTATCGAGATAGAATACAAACTATTAAGTTATGCACTGTGTATATTTCATCTATAATTCTTATCCTTAGTTACCCTAAACTTTTGTTGAGTAACAAAAATACGCAATGTAAAATCCTAAGCTTTTTTGGTTTAGTTCAACAGTTCTTAAACTGTGTGTTGTGGTAAATTGTGCAGTATGTCAAATAATTTTGTTCTAATAAATATAACCATAATTCAATATTTTTAATATATAAGAGCAGTTTTAAGTTAATACCCTCAGTAATATCACTCACTTTATTAGAACACTGTACGTTCTTGAGTTGAAGAAAAATGTTATGGGTTTTTTGTTGGAAACTTTTCATAATTATGAGCCCATGGAACTTTGTAAGTGAATTTATTGATCATGTGTGATATCTCTAGGAGGGTCTCTTTTATAGATTATTAGTGTAAAAAATTCTCACAGAATGAGCAAATCAGTTTGGACTACTAGGAAACAGGAAGGGTAAAGATATGTTTGTCCCATTGAGCATATAACAAGCATGAAGTTTGGTAATGACAAGAAAATGATATATAAATATTCAAGTCTAGAACTGCAGGTTTGACATGAGTAATGGTTTACTTAGTCACTACTAAATTTGAGCATAGGTTTCTTATGTATGTAACCAAATATCATAGTAATTTTTACAGCACCTTGGAATTGGAACCTCTGACGATAAAACAATCTCTAAATTGCTTAAAAATTCCTAGGAGGACCAACAACAGTTGGGTCTAGACAGTTTCATAAAGGCTTATAAAAAGTGAAAAAAAATTCTGTGAAACCAGTAATCATTGCCCCAAACTCTTACTACATGCTCAACCTATAAATATAAAGGGGAAAGAGAGAGGAGGGTAAATTACTAAAGCTGTCAAAATTGCCAACTTACAATGAAAAAGTTATTTGCTTCTCTCTCTATGTGGAAAAGTATTAGATTGACTTCTTCCAAAAGCCATATGGATATATAAACCAGTAGAAGGAAAATGTTTGGCTTCCTATCTAGATGCTGTGTACTACAGTCCTATAACTGGGTATCCACAAGGATGAGGTAGGCTTTGGTGAAAGAATTATTAGAAGACTTTTACGTACAGTGGTACTTTGGGTCATGCATACTTTTGTTTGCAAACAATTTGGTTAGAAAACAGAAGCCTTTGGCAAAATTCTGTTTTGGTCAGAAAACTCCATATAGGGTGGACATAGGGTGGACAAACATGACCATCACCATCTTTCCCACACAAACACAAATGTGGTAATCTTTTTCCAAATTATGGAACAAATTAAGTTTGTGAACCAAGGAACTACTATATCTCTCTATGATCTGAAGTATGCATGATATATATGAACATGTGACTATTGGCCACCTAACATCTGGAGATTTCACAGTTATCGGTTTTTTGTAAATAGTGGACCACAGAGGAATTATACAATACCACAATACAGTGTAGTCTGTTTGGGAAGAAGCTAGTCCCTTCCTCTTTGATGATATGGAAGAAAACTTTAGCAGGTTTCAGAGCTTATCATAAGGGAAACAGAAGTTAAAGAAGACAGACAGTCAAGAGATGCAAGAGCATGGCCAGAAAAGAGGACAAAGGTGTGCATTATGAGTAAGATATCTTTTAAGAGGCTCCTCATAAATGACAATGAACACTGCCACCGAGAAAATGACATCAACTAACTATGTGCACTTAATGCATCAGTGATTCTGCCAATAGGAGATGGAACTCCATAAAGCCAGAGCCAATATAAATATATTTTCTTATTCTTTTTCTTTGCTTATTTTCAGACAGGCTGGCCTTCAACTCACTAGTAGTTCAGGCTACCCTCAAACTCTTAGCAGTCTGCCTGCCTCACTCTCCTGATTGCTGTGACTATAGACATGGGCCACCACTCCTAGCTTCCTGGGAGACCTTCTTATCAACAGATGGTCAGTTATGTAAGAAGAAATCTACCCTCTCAGATCTTATAATAGATAGGGCTTAGGAATTAAAAATAAAAGAGATTAGAACTCATCTCTAAGAGTGTCCTCCCCTCCAACCATATTATGCTTCTTTTTCCCTCTCTTTCTCCCAAGTGCAAGACTAACCATTAATGAATGAGATGACACATCCATAGCAAAAATCTAATGGGAGAGTTAAAATATACTGGGCTGTACAAAACATGCCCACAAAGCTTTATAAAATAAACACATTTTCTTCTTCTTTTTTGGAATTTTTAAGGCAACATTTTCTACTTAGTTCAGACTTGCCTGGAACTCACTATATAGTGCAGGCTGGCCCCTAACTCACAATAGTCCTCCTGCTTCTGCCACCATATGTTGGAATTACAGGCACATATCACCACATTTGGCAACATGTTTTGTAATTACACAAAATGAAATTTTTAAAAGAAAGGTAGTTTCCATAGAAGATAATAAAATTAAGGGTAGAAAAGTGACAAAAAAATCATTCATGTAATGCACTCCATCAAATGGAGGCTACTAAAATAAGTTACATGTATGCTTTATAGTCATGAACATGGTGCAAGTCAATTAACACATGCATTGGTAATAAAATAAGTATTTAGCTGGAAGTAGAATCAGGACAGACAACTTTATCAAGAGAAAATTCTTGTGTATGTTTTGTTCCATCAAGAAGGAGAAAGGGTAGAAAATGTGAAGGAGCAGAAAAATAAAATGTAAAGAAGGAAAAAATACACACAACAATGTATATTATGAATACATAGTAGGATATGTGAAGGGGCATGGTGAGAGGAGCATTAATGAAAGAAATTAAAACATTAGAAGAGAATTAAACAAAAAAGTACAGACAAAAAGCTATGTAACAGCAGCATTCAACTGGTCTTCATTATACATTTCAATAAAAGTGTGTATGAAAATGTGACTAATAAAAATAAACACAGAGTTTGAGTATATAACTTTTTTTAAATATAAGAAAAGAAAGGAAAAACCTTACATGTGAAATGATATTTATGAGAATTTGAGACGGTACACATTTTGAAATAAAGCATGATCCTAGCACTCAAAATTCGAGGCAAGATTCCCAGACTGGAACCATACCAGGCATGTTCAAAACCAGCCTAGGCAAATTTTCAACTTAACAATAACCTATCTCAAAATATAAAGAAATGAAAGTACTGGGGATATAGCTCATTGTGAAGGCCCTTGGTACAATGCTCAGAACCAAAAATAAAAATAAAACATGCCAGTTTATCTGGTCAAAAGGGGTAAAGCAAGAAGCCATCTTAAATTTCATATATTCACTATCCCAGCAATTGTACTTCAGATTTGAATTTATCCTATAGATGGACTCACATACAGATTCAGATTTACAAATATGTACAGACAATCTGCAGAAAATTCATTGGGATCTAGTATATGATCTTGTGCAGAAAAAGAAAAATAACAGACAAAATGGTCAGGACAATGAGAAAATATGAAAACAGGAGAGATATTTTATGAACGCCTCATATTAAATAAATGTCTTGAGTTTTAGATTCCATTTCTCTTGCTGTGGGGTTCAATGCTGAAGAATTTTAAAAATAGCTAAAAATGTGAATTCAAAATAATGTTTATGATTCTATTGTCCTAAATTATAAGTCTAACATATTAACGTCCCATAAAATCCATGGAAAAAGAATTCTTCCTGATTATCATCTGTCCTCTTTCCTACATAGTAAATTTTCTAGAATACTTGTGTTTGAGCAAATAAGCTCTAACCTTACAGCAAGATTCACTGATGCCTTAAATAATATAAGCAGATCCTGGGCCATTGGCCATTTCTGTGTTTGCCAAATCTCAAGACTGAATAACATCCCAATGTTCACTGTTTTTCCATCTGCTTTTACACTGCTAATGTATATTTATAGCAAACTTTTATTGAACATTGCAGCTGTATGCTGAGACAGCATAGGAATACAAAAGAATCAGTAGATGTCACAGTTGAGGCACTGAACTGATACCTTAGTGAAACTAAATGCTGTGCTTTCAGTTCTTTTATCACTCTTCACTCTAAGTAGCATACTTCACATGTTCTTACTATACATGAAATAATGCATGTGACCTCAGTTCAGTGTTAACATAAATGATTATTGGCCCATTTCATCTTTCTGATCCTAAGCATATCACTTGACCCTCAAGGATGAAAATATCTAAAACTTTAGGTTATTTATCCTCTAGCCTTTGCTATCTAACATATTGTTGATGAACCAGAAATATAGAATCTCAGGCATGAAAGCAAACTTACTGAGTCAGAACTTGCAATTTGACAAGATATACACATTCTTCATATACATAAAAACAGAAGTTGTCAAACCTCATCAAGTTAGAAACACCTCAAGAATTCAGTCTCAACTGTTCTTTCAAAACCCAGAGAAATTTTTCCAACTACTTGAAAAGCTTCTCAGGTGATTCTAAATGTATATCCCTGGTTGAGATTCACTGCAAATTCTTGTTCATGCCACCCTATCCTCTTCACTTTAGATGACAACTGTGGGTTAAAAGCACTCTTTACTCAGAAAGATAGCAAATGTGTCATTAGAACCTCATTTATTAATTCAAAAAAGTGTTAAAATTACTCCTTCCAGTGCACCATGACTGCTATGGTGAATATCACCATAAACATAAAAATTGAAGAGCAGATAAGGAAGAGCACTAAGTAATTATTCAGTCAATATTTTTGTAAGTGCTCATTTGAAAGTAACACATACAGATTAACACCTCCTGTGTCATACTCCATTGCCACAATTGAAATTAAGGTTTTTGTTCTCCAAAAGTTAGAATCTATACATATAATTTTCATAAATGTGATAACAGTCTTTACACTGAGGTAGTGCCGGACAAGAGTTACAATCAATCATTTGGCTCTTTATATTAATTTAAGAATCTGCCCTAGGCCTAAGTGACTTGCCTGAGTAGCCAGGAGCTGTCACATAGAAATAGATCTCTCCATGCCAACAATCATGGTAGAGGCCCACAGTGTCCTGTGACACTGTGATATCTCTGAAGGCAAGATAACTCTACAGTTAAGGGCTATAAATCTCATCCAGAATTCAAGGCAATACTACCAACCTTAGAGATCAAACAGCTCTCTTATTAAGCAAAAATTTACTACTTTGAATGTCATTGTTCCCATTCTCAAGTCCTTGCTCATTTTCTTGCCTTTTGTCTCAGCTATTCCCTGTATTTTTCCACATACCTCCTGATGTTATGTACCTAAAAAGTGGGCAATCTGAAGAAATCTTTTTCTTTGCCACAAGATCTCTGACCTAACTGGGCCTCCACAAATCATGATGCCTTGTCTCTTTTATCTTTTACCATCCACTTGTGCATAATATTGAGACATGATTTGCTCCCAATCGTGTTATTCACCTTTTACCCCAAAAAGGTATCTTAAGTATTTCAGGCAGAAAAGAAGTGGCACTTTTATCTCTTAAAAGGCCAATCATGGAGTAATTTTTATCACTCAAAATCCATTGAAGAATATCAGTAAGACTTCTGTGACATCTTCAGGATGTTTCTTCCTACAAATTACTAGATTAACCACCATAAATGGATTGACTGGATTATTAATTCAACATAATTACATAACTATTGGGCACATATATCACTTTATGAATTTTAGTGTATTTATATGTATGTAAGAATATGAATAAAATAGTAAAATTCTAATTATAAACATCACATTGCCAGTCCTAACATTCACAATTAAAAAGTCTAATGAAGTAGTCATTAAACTTAGACTGTGGACTAAGATAAGATAGATTTCAGATTTCTTCAAATGAGCATCTCTGTGGCTAAAACTTTAGTTTCATCTGTGAGTAGGAATAATAGTAGTACCTACATCGAGGAAGTACTGTGAGGTTTAAAAAGAAATAACATACAATGGTTGTATCCTTACATAGAACAAGGTAACATTCAGTACTAAGCATTGTTGTAATTAAAGCAAGATCTTTGAATGCACAAGTGCCAGCCAGTATTACAGTCATAAGTTGAAGATATTATTTTCATTTTTATTAAGGTTTCATTACTTTGGTAAAAGTATTTCTCTCTATAGTGGAACATATGAACTGTTTTATTGTCATCATTAAACAATCCACTGGAAAGAAGAGCAATATTGGAACAAATATTTATAGGATATTGATACATTAGCTATAAATGTGACTGAGTATTCCAAAAATGGAAACCAATTTTTGGCCCAAACTATTTGGTCTCTACTATTTTACCATAATCAACCAAAATAAAGAAAATAGAACACATCGGCTGGAGTTTAAGAGTTTTGCTTCATATTTTGTTTATATAAACTTGCATGGCCAGGAATAATTAGTTTAAAAATTAGTGCAAGCTATCTAGGATGCATACCTTCCACAGAGTTATCATCTAAGTTTGGTCCACTCAGGCCAAAGGGCTAAAATAACTTGGAAAACAATGCCAATTTATCTAGTGTTCTCTCTCTCTCTCTCTCTCTCTCTCCCTCTCTCTCTCTCTCTCTTTTATTTTCTTTTTCTGGACTAGTGAATAGCAATGTGATGCACAGTTAGCTTTGACCACAAAGAAATCTCATAAAAAGTGGGATTTTCTCCAATCTACGTTTTGCATTCATGTCCATCATCAACAATACTATCACTATTGCAGTAGAAATTCATTATTATTTATATCTCTAAAGATGCAGATTTATAGCTTTAATAAAATCTCCCTCAGTGCTCCTTAAACAATGTGACTTTAATTTTTTTCTAATATATCTCATTAAACACACTTTTCAGATTTTGATTAAGCAGCTGTGAAGCAGGCAGAAGCTAACCAATGTCCAGCTCATGTTAATGATGCTGGCCCAGGCAACTGCACTTGTCAATCTGATCAAATTTATAATCTATCAGATTAAAATCATATGTTTCTTTCCAAAGGTTCCTTCAAGGCTTTGGCCTACTATGATTGTAGCACACACTCACACACATACACACACACACACACACACACACACATTATGAGTAAGGGAGAAATTTTGTGGTAATTGTATTTTCCCAAGTCTCCTTTCAAGTCTTTTTAATGCTAGTGAGGGCAATTGTATAAGAAAGGAGAATTGGATGAACATATAAACTTTCTGGTTTTATAAGAAACACAATTTGTTTTGGAGCTTCTTGGCTAGTGAGACACAATAAATTTTTCAAGCTGGCTGGATCCAAACTATGGCTCATAGGAATTTAAAATATTAGGCAACTGATCATCACAATAGAAATTTCCCTCTCACCATCATCAGAGATCAAACTCTGCATATCTGACTTCTGATTTTTATCTAGGTATAACTACTGCAGTTGATATTATTAGGCCTTTTACTTCATGTGATCTTTATCACCTGTGTGAGGGTCTGGGCATCTCCCTGCTTTGTGTACTTGTATTGACTTGGATTTCATTCCTAGGTTTAAATCCTTAACTTTGCAGTTACTCTTTATTCCTTCTGTTATCTTTTCATGATAGGCCTATTTGGAAATCCTGAATCTGTCAAGATCAGCAGTGTTCAGTCTTGTCTTTACATTATAATCATCTAGGAATATCTGATTCTTACACCAATTAGACCAATATAAGTAGCATGAGATAAGACCAAAATGAGTGAGTTTCAAGATTTCTGAGGTGACACTAACATTATCCATGATTGAAAATTACCATTTTAGCTTCTGTTTCTATCCAAAATAACTATGCATTCTACATAGGGTCCTGCTCTAACACCTTCTACTGGCACTGGGCAATGCTGCTTTCAGTGGTTGCACCCAACTCAGTAAACCCAGGTTTCAGCAAAAATCAATTAGATGTAGTACTGTGTTCATTTAACAAGCATGTGAAAAACATTTACCCTTTTACAAATAGTCAATAGAAAACTATAAATTTAGTTCCTTTTCTCAAGAGCAGTGGAAGAGGTAGTGTTAGTGGAAAGGTAGATATGGAACAGACAATTATAGAAATATGACATATCATTTATAAAAATTATGAAGAAAATACTATAAAGACATGAGAGAAAAAACAATTATTTTGCCACAAAAGTATGGAAGCCATTTTGAAGCACATGTAAATCCTAAAATATAAACATAAATTTACCAGGAAGGCCCAAGACAAAAATAAATTCTAAGTGGAAGGGTTGGTCTAAACAAAAACACATAGCAAAGAAATTTTGTAGACAAGTACTAAAATGGATTGAATCATCTGTGAGCACCACAAATTATAGGAAAATTCTAAGGCTTTGTGGTAACTTCAACTGAGTAAAAACAACTGAGTAATAAGCAAATTGTTATTTCAAAGGTTACAGTAAACTTCAAATGTTGTCAAATAATTGCTGCATAAAATTTCAAATTTAATAGGTTCTTCACATATTCATCAAAATATTTTCCTTATTGGTAACAATGATGGTAGAATTAAGAATTATTATATTTTTCTTCAGCATACAAGATTTAATGAGATGCTTCAAAAACAGGGAATTATAAAATTGCAATCTTCTCAGACTTGGATTAATTACATTGAATCATTTAAATTATCAAACACTTTCAATATTGCAGAATTATGTACTACATATACTATTTATTACTAAGTTGATGGTTTTACCATGAGAATACAAAAGCTATTTTTTTATGAAAAGTGTAAGAGAGATATTAAATATGAACTGAATTGACATTTATTTAAGACATGTCTAGCACTTAGGTGGAGATCAAATAGTCAAGTGTATTTAGACACCATAAGGATACAGAGTAGCATGTCATGCTGCCAATAATTGTATCACAGAATATTCAGATACTTGACTAACATTTAAAAAACTTTTAAATAGCTCTCTGGTGATCAGATCTGCATCAAACATCTTAATTTGGAGGCTGTTGTGACTTATAAGCACACAAATGGCCTCTCAGTTGTCTGACTTTCTGATTATTTCCAATCAAAATATGCTTTCAATAAAGTCAAATGCAAAACTGGTAAACTGCTGTTTGCCATATCAAGATAAGAAGGATAAGGAAAAGGAGAAAGAGAAGGAAAAGGAGAAAAAGGTGGAGGAGGAGGAGGAGAAAGAGAAAGAGAAGGAGAAGGAGAAGGAGAAGGAGAAGGAGAAGGAGAAGGAGAAGGAGAAGGAGAAG
>PVLA01010467.1:0-63128 GCA_004027455.1 Hydrochoerus hydrochaeris | reverse complement strand
AAAGTTTAACAAAGGTGAAAAAAGTTAATTAACACATATTGTTTAAGATTATCCCTGCCTGGCCCTAAGCCTGGGATGCTTCCTGCTTGGGGTTTAAGTTACTGCCAAAAGTTAGCAAATATATACTCCAGCTTCTAAAAAATAAAATAGATTCAGATTCACTCACATACTGGTGTGCAGTGTCTTCTGTCTCTCACTCGCTGACTCCCTGACTACCTTTGGGACCCCTGAGCCCTGCCACAGCTGGACTCTGGCACTGATGCCTTGGAGACCATGCCACATGATAGAAAAGGATGAAGCTAGAACCAACCTTAATTGACCCAACATGCCTGGGAGATGGTAACCAAAAATAAAAAGGTCCAAATAGATGATGGAAGTGTATGCCAAGTCCTATGAAAAAATACGTTAATTATAGATAAGATTTTGTCTTTTTAACATTCTTTGATAAGAGATCTCTGCTAACTGACCTACAGCAAATGGGACTAGTTTATTTAATATTGCAAATTCTACAATTGTAAAAATTTTGTGTAATTCAATTTGGCTAAAATATATTTGAGTACACTCTGATTGTGAAAGATATTTGTAAATCTGTCTGTTTTTCTGTTTGTCCACTCTGTTAAGCTGTTGCTGGAAGTAGCTGAGCTAGTGGTCACTCACACATGTGGAGCCAATAGCACAAGTGCCTGTAGAGAAGTGTACATGTGGCCCAGGGTGCCTGAGAAACACCCTGAGGGCATGGGATGCTGGAGGTGACAGGTGTTTCAACCCTGAGGACACGGGGTGCAAGAAGTGAGCTAGTTAAGCAAAGGGGCATGAAATAGCCCTCAGGAACTTGGAGAGTTCTTGTGGACAGTGACAACTCTGTGTTTGTTTCTATGTCTGATTGAATCTGTACAGATCGTCTGTCCATGTTTGTCCATTTGTCCATTTGTGAACAGCTGGTTTTTTTATTTTGAGCTCAGCAATTTTCCTTTTTCCTTTGCATTAATAGACATTTAATCAAGGTTTATTTGAGTTATAGAATTATAAAACATACTTCCACCTGATTCCCAGTTAGTCAAAATGATGCTAAAGTCAGTTGTGTAAATGTAATGTACATTGTTGCTTATCATAATTTGAGAGTCTCCCATTGCTCAAAAATAATATGTTAAATGTCATGATGAGAGTTTTCTTAAGAAAAAAGCTATTATAAAAATAATTAAATAAAAATTCCTTGGGGTTGGGATTGTTGGACAGGACTTCAATTGATAAATAAGAAAGTGGCCACCTGGTAATATTTTACCAGCTCTTGTTCATCGATTGGAGGCCACAATGATTGCCATAGCCTTGTGGGAGACACCCCAGCTAAAGTTATATAAACATTATTGTAATATGTTCACATTACTCATAATTAAAAGAAATAACATAAAAGGTTTTGATTTTTAAAATGACCATATAAAGGTTTTCATATAGTTATGTTTGTTGTTAACCTCACGGTGTATTCATATATTCATCCCTCCAGATGTACAGGTTTTTAAAAATGTAAAAACAGATTGTTTATGGTGACAAAATTTTGTTTCAAATTCAGACCTCTACCTCTAACAAATGCTTATGAGATGTACATCCTACTAAAGATCAACAAGTTAGATAAAGGCTTTTATGTATTAGATAGGGATGATTGAACAGAATGGGAATATCTTCTGTTTAATAAAAAAGCAAATTCAAGTGTGTTTAAAAAATGTCATCACGATTCCCATGTTATAACATTGGGTATGGTTTTGATATCTAATTTTCTATATAAAATATGCAATTGTTAACATCCTACAGGTATTCAAATGTTAAAACATCCATGGTTGTTGAAGAATAATGGCTCTGTTTTATGTTGTAAGATGTTTGAAATTTAGATAAGATGATAATGCCTCTACTACATTGTATTGTCATCAGTCTTTTCTTCTGGATGTTCAAAAACCGAGGTATTGGAGACCAACAATTGGAGAGACACATGGGCTAAGGATAGCCAATATTTTGGCCCTAGCCCTCCAAGGTCAGTAAGAACCCAGAACATGAGAGAACCTCTGCTGTGTCATCCTATACTCAGTGAGTCCCTGGTCTTCTGATCAAGAAGATTGTGTGACCACTGAGGGAAGTGATCATCAGTGTGTGGTGTGCCTAAGGAGAGTCACCAGGAGCAAAAATCACCCAAGCTTTCACAGAAAGCAACTTGGTCAAGCTATGGCTGTGACTCATCCGAACAGGTGACACTGACAGAGGAGCTAAGAGGTGCTATAGCTGCTTCCAAGGTATTCCTGAGGAGACCTAACTGACCTTGATAGATAACAAAAATTGATTGTATTTTAAACAGGTTTCACCTTAACTCGGTCTGGAACATCTTGCAGAAAATGTACAACTACTGGAGGTATATAAAACAATGCTAAAGTAATATGTTAAAAAAGAAACTCAAATCACTAACACCTTTTTGGCAGTTGCCAGCTACACTGGTAGCTGACTACTGTCACAGATGAATGGACTGCACAGGGTTTCAATTGCAGAATGCAGGGACTTAAAATCTTTGGACTACACTTAAAATAAAAGATCTACCAAGTTCTCCAACACAGCTCCTCCAGCTTCAACTGACCACCCATCCTATGCAACAACAAAACAAAAAAGAAGGATATGTAGAGAGCCATTGAAGCTGGAGATTGAGCACATGTGTAAGGCTAAAGCAAGCAAGCCCAGAAAAAACAGAGACCAAAACAAGCTTTGTAAACAAGTTGATCCAGCACCAAGAAGGCAAGAGGCCCAGGCTTGCCAAGCAATGTGTTGCTAGGCAGAGGGGCTGAAATTGACATCATCTTTCCCAGAATATAAAGTTGCTACAGTGGTTGAGCAGTACTTTTCCTCCCATTAGGAGAGTAAAGGCTCCACCTGATCCCAACTTTGTCTTTTCTTTATTTTTCTCATCTTATCACTGGTCCTTAACCCAAGAACTTCAGAAGCTGCATTGGGTCACAGAACATGGATATGATTAGAAAAGGGACACAAACTCTTTAGAACTCAGGAGAAAAATAACCATGCAGTGTTCCAAGAATGTAAATAATAGGCAATCAACAATCTTGCTTTTTTAACATTGTCTACCCTAATTGTTGCAGTATTGAACCCAAGTCTCTACCACAGAACAGACCAACCACATGGATGAGGCCATCCCCAGAGGGAAGAACTACCACATGAATTGCATGACTATAGCAACACTGGCCATACTCAGCAGTTACCTAGCCTTGGGGGTCCTGTCCTCAGAATGTCTGTGCATCTTTTTTCTTGTGTCAATAAGCTTTACTCTTGCTTTACTTGTCTTCTGCCTTCTCTTCCTCTTCCTATGTTAGAGAAAGAGATATACTGGGAAAAAACACACAGGCCTCATCTCCAAATCTGTCTTTATGTCTGCGTTGGTCATAGCATTTTGTGGTCATTGCATTTATGAAAACAGTCATAAAACATTTGCTCAAGGGACTGTAAGGATGCAAAAATAGAGCCATCCTTATTCTTAGAACTTGGTGAGATATTTTAACACACCAAAGTATTTACTACGGTGACACCTTGTGGTTGATGAACTTAATTATGTCCACAAACCTTGTCATAAACCAAACTGCTAGTGATACAAAACACATAGAACGTTTAGGTTGAATATTGCCTTTATGGGAAAATTCCAATCATTATTTGTCAAATTTGATTTGCCAACAGAATTATGGCACGAATTGTTTGTGAACAGAAGTATCACTCTATTGTGATAAATGCAAGGAATACTGTTTCTCACATAGCTAAATGAGCCCCAGGGTGGGACTCCACAACATTCTAAGGGAGTCTGATGGAGAGCTCCATGCTGATATCTTGAGATATTATGGTTGCTATAGGTGCTCCTGGGAGATATCCACCTCGTTCTCCTTGGCTAAACTGGTTACAGAAGCCCTTTGAGTGGCTCCACTCCCATATCTTGGGAGTTTCTAAGGGGGTCACTGCAGGATGGACTCTAGAAAGTCAGTGGACTATGGCCTATGGGGTTGTCCAGGGAGCTCCACACTCTTGTGTAGAGTACACTACATTTCAAGTGACTCAGGAAGTTCCTGGGTAAGGGGGCTCCACCCTAATCTCATAGGAGTCTCCAAGATAGCCCATAGGTGGCTCAACCCTTCTCCCTAAGCAGATAGTAGACTACAGTGTGGAGAGTCTAAGGTCAGAGCCATAAAGAGGCCTCTGATCTTCTAGATAGGTATCAGTAACTCCATCAGAACTTCAAGCAGAAACACCTCTTTAGGAAGTACTTGAGACAAACAATGCTCTGTGAACAAACTGAAGAATTCACCCACTTCTGAAAAGGATGCCATGATAAGAATCCCATATATAGTTTTCTCTCTCCATAGGGCCCAGGACACAACATGGACAACACCCTGCACAGCACAGCCACATCAACACTAGGCTGCATCCTTAAACTTAAAAACAATATAACCATGAATGGGGCTAGTTGGAGCCACAGTGGCTCTACCCTTGTCTACAGTTTGTTTCAAGTATAAGATATGAAGGGTCAGGGATTTAGCTCAGTAGTATAAGTGCCTTTCTGGCAAGTGCAAGGTCATAAGTTCGATCCCTGGTACCAAAAAAAATTGTTTTTAATTTTTAAAAAGTATAAAATAATTGAAAGAGATTGATACAAAATGGTACCCATATGATTTCAGTACTATTCCTCATCTAGTTTTTTATGCAAAACACAAGGAAAGCAATATAAAATCCTTTATGTTCAGTGATTTGTAGCTCTTCATTTCTGTAAAAGCCCAAAAGCTGTATACTTAAGGAGCCCCCAGAAAACTGATGTCTTTGATAATCCTGCCCTCAAATACCTGCCTCTCTGATATGGGTCTCCCCAATGGTTTTGTTTTTCTTTTTTAATTAAATTGATACACTTTTGATGCATATAATGACCACATTCCTCAGAGGGAATTTGTACTTGTATATATATTGATTATTCTTTTGTCCCCATTCCCTTCCTCTATGTTCAAACTTTCTTCCTATTCTTATTTACCAAAATTTTCCTTCTAATTTTTTTTCTATTTTATTTTCTGTTTCTCTTGCTTCAATTTCTCCTTGCTCCTCTGTTCTACCCCTTCAAATTTGAAGGTTTTCCTCTTACTTCCCAATATCTATCATCCATTTTGGTCTTATTTACTCTTTGGGTTTACCACATACGAGAAACATTGCAATATTTAAATGTATGTGTGTGATTTATTGCACTTAAAAATAAGGTTTCAGTGGTTTCAACTAGATGCTAGAGCACCAGGCAGACCCAATATTTGCAAATGTGGCATAATTGCAGCAAACTACCTTTTCTGTGTTAAAAAAATTGAGACCTAGATGAGGATGAAAGAAGGGCTGAGAAAAATTATGGCTGCCTCAATTTACAGTGCTTTAAGTACATCTAAGTTGTACAAGAGCAAATACTTGGTCAATAATGGGGCTGGACACATGTCCCATTACCAAACAATCTATTCCTCAGTCCCTGTTCTGTTTGTCAGATGATCAATTTGCCTGACTCAGGACATTGGAGGATTGATTGTCTATACTTCCAGGGAGAGAATAAGCCACATAAACCCTCACTTCTCACTCCAATACTGAGAAATGAAGAGGCACAGGACATCTTGCAATTCTCCTGTCTATAGATGTATCTGTAAGAAAACCTAGGAAATTCAGGGTGTCATGGCTGAACATTTTCAATTCCTTTGGCATCTTCATTAGCTACCTTCTCTAAGAAACCTTTTAGGTAAGGGGTGATGACCCAATGAAGAACTCAGCCAGTCTGAATTTGAGGTTCCATGTGGGACCTCTAGAAGCAACTCAAAGGAATGTTTGAATTTGGTTTTTAGAACTGGGTCTATTATGGATAGGATAGGGTGCTAGTGGGATGGGCTGAGGTGGGGTGAGGGAAGGCTGAGGGCAGAGATTGGGAGAATGAGAATGACTGAGTATGTAGCTATAGAGATAAGTGCTGTAACCTAGCAGGTAAGGCAATGGCATCATGTATTAGCAGAGCAGGCATTGTTCCATGGTGCAGGTAAGGGCTGTAGGATGGAGGAATAGGTTGTGGTTGTTTTTGGAATTTAGAAACTCGAGTAGGGGTAAGGGGGAGCTTCTTGTTGTGAGATCTATCATTTCTTGGGTATTCAGGATAACTAATAATAAAATGAGATAGGGGGTCATGAATTCTCATTGAGGCACTTTTTGCTGAGTGGCAGTTAAGTTTGAGAGCAAGTAGAGGTGACTGGTGAGAGACAGAGTTGTGCCAACTTCCAAAGTGAAAAAACACATCTGTGTTTGGATGGAACTAGACAGTGTCTGAAAGGTAAAAGTGGCAAATGTGATTAGGAAGGAGCATTGAAACAATAGTGGCGAGAACAGATAAGAGCCTGAAGGTCCAGGAAGTGGCCATGCATGACAGGAAAGTCCCAGGATAAGGCCTGTTTCTGTAGGGTGGTGGCTCCATCACACAATCTTTTGATGGCATCTCATATGAGTCTAGACTTGTTGGTAGAGAAACAGCATGTCTCCTGGAGAAAGACATCCCCCCTTTTTGTAGTGAATAAGTTTAGGACTCAGTGGTTTTATAGCACAACATCCTGCCTTCTTTCTGCCTGTTTATATTCCATCCAGGCTACAATCTGATGGATTGGTGTCACTGATACCCAGGGTGGGGCTTCCATTATCCACACCATTAATCTCAAAATCATACCTTTAATCTACACTCACACAACCTAATCTAGCCACCATCAAAACTTCCCATTGTGAGGGCATGAGTCTTGGGGGAACAACTAGATAAAATGCATAACAAACCCCAAGTACTGAATGCTAGTTTGGACTGATTGGGTCCTAGAATGGGAGGCATAGTATCTGCAGAAGAGGAGAGATAAATTTGAATGACATTCTTGGAAGATATCATCAGCATATTGAAAAACTTTACTGTTGAGAGAGGGAGTCCATTCAAGATTCTGGTTGAGAATCTGAATGAATAAGTGGGGAGTTGTCTCTGAAATCTTGAGGTAGGGTTCTAGATGAACTGAGTGGCATAACCCAAGGAAGGGTCAGTCTAAGTGATGGCAAAAAGGGCTCAGATATCAGGATGGAGATGAAGGGTCAGAAGCAGATGTAAGGAGGACAAAGATAGAGATGTGGAGAGGGAAGAAGGATTTTAGACGATAACAATTCTACAGAGATTGAGAAGAGGTCTCATTTCAGCAGGGGAATGGAGCAGTGAGTAATCACCAGGATTGCATGGGAGGGTAATGTAAGGGTGCTGTTCTGGAGGATAAAAAAAGCTTGCTCTCAAATTTCACTGATGATGCTGAAGATTTAACTGTAGGTCCTGAAAATGGTGACAAAGAGATACAACTCGTCCCATATGAGAAGAAATTAGATAAACTTAATCTCATCAAGAAGAGCTGCCCCCTAACCTCTTGTGTGGTGATTGGCTGAGGCACACAAGCAACAAACTCCACCAGTCTTTGGCTAGAACATGTCACTTTAGGTCAGTTGTGCAGGGTGAAAGAGTGGATGGCCCTACCCTCATGTTGGAATGGAGTTAGTCCACCCTCCTGGAGTTCTTTAAGTTGCATATGGGACACGGTTTTGTGGGGTGCTATGAATCTGGGCATTATTTTGTCCCATGCCTTGTTTTGTCACATGAAATGCAAGGCCCATAGGCTTTAGAAATTTTCTTGGATAACTGCACTGGCTGGATTGGTATTGCAAGAAGCTTGAGTGAAGATTTTTTGGAGCCTTTTTTGTCAAGTTGTTGGTTTTGGCAGACCCTAAAGGGATTGGGCAAGAGATTATCCACAGGAGTTTAAGGACCATTTTTGAATGCCTGAACTTAGTCTTGATGTTAGGAGTTGTGTGGGGAAGTGAAGTCTTGACAAAGAGTTTCCCCTCAGTTTAGGGCTTGTAGCTAAGTGTGGGCTTATGGTACTTCTGTGAGTCAGGTTATAAATTGTCTGGGCACTCTTAGGGGTCTTCATAGTTTTTGGGGGGTTTTGTTAGTTGGTTTTTTAATGTTTTTTTGTTTTTTTGTTTATTGTTATTTTGCTATTGTTTGGTTGAGTTTGTCAAACTTGGTGGACTTAATGGAGAACCTGTTTAGACTGTTAGGAATGTATTTGATAATGTTTCTCAGCCTCCTTTTCAATCTCTGTGCCTGGGATATTGGCTTCACCAAGGGTCATGTCTAGGAACAATTGTCCTGGGTCTTTGTGGTTATCTTTGATGTTTACCCCATCAGCTGTACAGGCAGCCATCATCAAACTCATTGTCCTTCATCAGGGAGGAAAGTGGTGGTGAGAATAATATGAATAATCCTAAAGATATGGATATGTGGGTTTTCAACGTGATATAATGGATTCAATCAGAAGGAATAGATGGGAAAAGGATAGATGGCTTTAGGTTCAGGGACTTAGAAGACTTAGCAGACTTGATATATTGGGAGAAAGACTGGGCAATGGGTAACAAGAGAGAAGGTAATGAGTGAGAGGAGGTTTGTTTGTGGGATTGAAGTTACTGTAACAAAAATGGATATAGGGCCAAATTCTGAGATGGGGTAAGTTTTTATATGGAGTGAGGTAGGGCAGAATGAATAAAGGGAAGAATGAGAGTGGAAAGCAAATAAAAAAGTCCTGATCATAATGGATCTCTTGCCTTTAACTGAATGCTGAAGAAAACAGTCAAGGTCAAACAGCATCTGAAAATTGAGTAAATCATGGCATGGCAAAAGAGAGTCATTATACAGCTTGCAATATGGCCTACCCATGTTCCAGAAAGACATGGGGCATTTTGGCTTGATATTAGTTTGGAGGAAGATGTTACTGAGGAAACACCTGAGCAGAATGTCTTTAGGAGGGGTAGAGGCATTTCCTGCCATGGTAGGTTAGGGCAGGGTGTCCTTAAGAAGAAGGACAATTGGAATTGAAAGAAGTGACCCCCAGATAAATATTGGAGGCCAGATTGAAGGACAAACATAACAACTTGCATCCAGATGGATACACTGTATCTGGGCTGAAAGTGGATCTTGGGCCTAATTAGGTCTTGCACAACTGACCTGAGGGTTATTCACCCTCAACTGCTCCCCAGGAGAACTCACCCCATACTCTTCAGTGGCAGGATTTAGGTGGGGTGATGCTGGTAAGTGGTCTCTGGTGGGCCAGAAGCAATGAGACCACTGGTTCTTAAGCCCAGAAAGGGGTGAGGTGGGGCAAAGGCATGAAGGAGCACAGGGTTCTGGGCCACCACCTCCCAGGTTTTGGTAACACATGTTAGGTAGGCAGTAACAATCCCATAAACACAGCAAGCCTAAAGTTGGTGGCTCTGGAATGGGAATGTCTGCCTCCAATTTATTGAACTGGGTATTTTATGGATGAAGCAATGCTTAGGTGGGGCGAGGTAAAGAGGGCATCATGAGATTGAGGGACTGAGAAGGGCTGCATGTGTGTCTACAGCAATGGCCACTGTGATCTGTCAGGTGGAGCAAGAGTGCCATGTTTCAGCAGAGAAGGTATTAGTCCTGGACTAAGGCAGAGGGCTGCAGAATATAGGGACAGTCTGTGATGGTTCTTGGAGCTCAGGACTGATGGGTAGATGGGGTCAGACAGATCAAACCACTCCTCTGTATCTATAACCACAGTTGGCATCAAGAATATCCCATGTTGGAGTTTCTTTATTCCTGCACTGACTTGTTACTTTGAAGGTCATGTGTTCATATGTGAGTTTTTAATTGTTCCACGTGTCCTCTCTCTTATTAGGAAAAGATTTACTAGCAAAATTAGGGAAAATTCTCCCATTCTGGCAAAAGCCAAAGAAGGTCTCTCTATTGGGACTACACTAGGCCAAGCCTCTAGACACCTCTGAGGTTACCACAAAGACTTACACTACTCTAAATTCTGCCACATTGATCCCTGCACTCTCAGAGGTTGGCCTTTCTGATAAATAGTGATTTCCCAAAGCTATGCAAGCAGCAGGATGTCAGTCACCCTCCACTCTAAGAACCTGAGGATGTTTGGTGAAAAAAAATCTGATATTACTGTGTCTCCTAAATATCAGTCAGGATACACTTTTGTTCCCTGTTTAGATAAGACTGAAGATTCCTAGGCCTGGAGAAATTTCACTAAGACAGCTAGGACTTAGCTAAAGTTAGGCAAGGCAGTCATGTATCAAAATAGCCTTGGTTAGGTTTAGATTCCTTCTCCATCAGACCCATCACAAAAAAACATAAATTGTCTCAATTTAAAAAGCAAGCAACATGAGCCTGACCCTAAAATAAAAGAGAAGGCTGAGGAAATCCAGACAGTTTGAGAATATGTAAATTATCAATCCAAAAAAAACCTGCCCCAGCCTGTGGAGTGCACTAGTGCTCTTCTCTGGATGAGGATCCACATGCCATTCACCCCCTCAAAAAGTTGATGTAGATGTATTCCCAGCTCCAAACTGTAATGCATCTCCTTTCCCTGAGTGCCTGCACTTTCTTTTCATGTGTGTCCTAATTTTCTAATAAACACTTCTAATGCCTCTTACTGATGCATCTTGAAAATCCTTTACTCATGATGAGAATCAGTGAACCTGGTATAGAGGGGTGGATTGCATTCTTTATTTCACCTTTGACAACCTCTCAGGCCCAGCCAAGTGACAGAGCTGGGGAAGCTGAGACTCCCTGAGGTGTTTTTGGCACCCTGCCTTAAGAAGGAGGCCTCCTATAAACTGAGTTCAAGGGGAAACTTTCTGTCTTACTTTTCTCAATGATGAAACAAATACACAACACCCAAAGTTAGACAGAGAAAGGTTCCTTGTATCTCATAGCTGGTAGAAGCTTCAATTCATAGTTGGCTGGTTCCAAGGCAAGGGGATGTGACAGAGGGTCATATTAGAGGGGCACCACAGATGATAAACAGTTCATTGTGGGTAGAAGTTAGAAAAGCAGCAAAGTAGCAAAGAAGCAGCAAATGATAATAGCAGCCCTCTTTCTGTCCTTTATATTCCATCCAGGTGACATATCTTTAGAGTGGGTAGCACTCACACCCAGGGTGGGTATTCCCATTATTCACACCTAGAACTATGCCAAACCAATCAATGGACTAATTTTAGTAAGCATCCACCCTTTATTTCAGCATCACATACTCTATATCCATCCACTTCTGAAAAATCCTGCCTAGCACTGTGAAGCTTTAGGCAGCATCTAGACACAAGCCATAGCAGGTTGTATGTACCCTCGTCACCATCAAGCAGGGATTTGGGGAGGAATTAACTCTACACAGCAAATGTAAGACTCTGTACTATGGGTTTGGGTGGATACCATGGTATAGATCAGTGATGGTGAACTTTTCAGAGCCTTCAGTGATATAAATGGTCCACTGTGTGACACATGCCAAAGATTCACCACTACTGATGTAGACCTTCAAATGAGACTTGGGCTGGCTCTTAGGCTCTAAGGTAAACTAGACACTGGAGGCTCCAGTTCCTGTCCAAGCCCATAACACTGGGCCACTGGTCAGGGAGGGAACTGAAGGATATGCATTAACTGGAAAAATGGCATTCTGAGTGACCCATACTGCATATGTCACACCATGCATTGGGATATCAGGAACTAATCTGCCTTTCTGGTTCCCTCTGATGGTTTCTGTTGTTTGCCTATAACAAGTCCTGCAGGGTTGCCCCACTGGCTTCCATGTTGTCTCATTAGAAAAAGAGGACCCCTAGGAAGTCTGAAAGCTCTTCACTATACCTAAAGAAGATTTTTGAGGGCAGAAACAAGGGCTGGTAACATAGAATCCCACTGTTTTTCTGCCTAGCAGCAGATGCAACTGAATCAAATCCACATCCAAGATTTCAGTGGCCAGAACCTGGAAGAAACTAGATGACCTATGCCCAGCCTGCTGGAGGCTCCTAGGAGGATGATCCTGTTGGCCCAGTTTCCCAGAGATAACTCTTGACTCAGCTAGGTCTAATCTGCCTGAGGGTAGTGAAGCACTCCCTGGTGACTCAGTTCTTACAACTCAGGAATTCACACTGACCACCATTTGGCTTCCAGCAGTACAGCTCATGATCAGTGTGCAGCCTCACCATGAGAGACACAAGGGGCAGGGTTGACCTAGGCCAGCAATGAAGGCTTAAAAGGAAGGGAGGTGAGTATAAAGCAGAGTAAAGCAATGTTGTGAACTGCCACTGAGTCCTTACCTTGGCCTGGCTGTGAAACCTCTAAAATGCCATAGTTAGGAAGTCAGATCTTGGATCTTAAAATAAATATGAGCCTCAGGACAGTGTTTTAGAGCCAGATCTTGGCTTGGAGGGACAGTTATATCCTGTTCTAGTTCCATGATTCTCAGGATCACCTTTCTTGGGTGGCACATACTTCAGTGAAAAATAACAGAGGTTACAAGACCCTAGAATGGATGCTTCCCACTGGGCAAAGTGTCCTTCAGATAGACAATGACCTGCCAAGGGACATCACAGCCCTACATGTCCTTCCCTAGTAGCTCAGGCTGGCTCTTCCTGGACTGAGGGGCTCATTGCCCTCCAGTTTCTAGCAACATTCCTGGGTTCCCTTCTGATCCTGGGTCACCTCCTCCTAACAGTTTTGGTCATTCTGATCCATGATGGATTCCATTGATTCAGGTGTCCTCCTCCCATTCTCTATTAGCCCTTATCTTGGGCAACCTACTACACATGTCCATAGGGCCCCTGGAAGCCACACAGCCTCTCAAAGCTGACTTTGCTAACAGTGTATTTCCTACTCTCATCATCATCTGTAATCTGGATAACCTGAGAACCTTCTAAACTTCAAATTACTACAAAATAACTGCTACAAACTGGTGGCTCAAAATCACCTCCAAATGGACAGACACCCAGTATTTGAAATTCAATGTGTGCCAGAATCAAAGTGCTGGCAGGTCCTTTCTCCCACCATATGCTCTAAGGACGGACCTTGCCTTCCTGGGCTGGTGGCTCCACCATTTCTGTTTCTGCCACTGGCTCCACATGGCTTTCTCTTCTGTGCTTAATCTCCCTCTACCAGTGTCACAGAAAGGCACTTGAGATAAAATTTAGGTCTTACCTGGATAACACAGAATAATCTTCCCATGTCAAATCACTAATGTATTTAAAAGATAGAACAATACTTGGAAAAGCAGGAAAGAAACATACACGGGTGTTAGAAAAAGGAGACAGCCTGATCATTGCTTTAGAATATCTGTCTTGTAGCCAAATAGAGTGAGTCCAAGGCCAGCTTGCAAAGATAAATGCAGCACTGTTGAAGTCTTCAAAACCAAGAGAAGTCTAAGAAACTGTCATAGCTAAGAGGATCCAAAATACATGTGGTGACATTTATGGTTTAAGTGTGATTTGAGTGTCCTCCTGTGGTTCATATGTGGGAAATTCAGACCACTCTGAAATTCTAATGGTGGATCCAGGTTTGGTTCACACATTAAGAGAGGTGGTAACAGAGGCTAAACCCAGAATAGCAGTCATAAGCTTGCAGCATCTGACTTATTCTTGCACAGAAGGCCTACTGTTTCCTGTGTGTGCATACATGGTGTCCTGACTACCTGATCCCAGTCACTTCTACAACAGAACAGTGCACAATTGTTTCAGTTACTCATGCTCTAACAAAAATCGACACCAGCTGCATCATTTATAAGTGATATAAATTTATTTTCCATAGCTCTGGAGCCTGTAAAGTCCACAGTGCATCAGCAGGTTTGGTGTCTTGCTTGTTCATCATAGTTTGCACTGTCTAGCTGTCCACACATGGTGGAAGACCTGGAAGCAGAAAGAGCTTATCTAGTTTCCTACTGCAACCCTTTTATTATATTACTTGTCCTTTTCATAAAGCTTATTTAACTACCTCTGAAAAGCCCCACCTCTGGATATTATCACGTGGGGGATATTAGGTGTGAATATACGGATTTCATAGGGACATGCACATTCAAACCACAGAGACAGCCATAACCATACTTTGTGGAGCATTCTGCTGCTTTACCAGGACCCAAGAAAAGAAGGCTATGTCCACTGGCTTGGCTCTTTCATGAGAGGAAGATGAGGAAGAGGCAGAGGAGGAACAGACAAAGGTTAGGGAGGGACAGATGAAGGACAAAGGATGGGGGAGGGCAGGGCTGGTGTCTATATGGGCCCAATAAATAGGCTGGAATAGGGTACTAACAGCCCAAGATAAGCCCCTAACTCCTATACTGGCATCTCAGATTTGCTCAGACTGGGACCTAAGTCTCCAACCACAAATCGCTCCTCACCTTGTGGTCTCTTGCAGTCTTAATCATTAAGCAGGGATATGCCCAATTCTGGCTACAGCTTGAAGATCTCTGCAAGAACCAAGGGAAGTGAGACAGAATGAACACTGGACAATGAGACAAGACTCATCTTGACCAAGACAAAAGGAGAACTATGACAAGTATTTGGGCAAAGTGTCTTATCATGAGATTTTCTCCCTAGACTAACCTAGGATGAATTAACTTATGCTAGGACTCAATAGTGTCCAGATTTAAAAAAAATATTTACCCCAGGCATCAGCCTCACTAATATTCAGACTTTCCTATCATTTCCTTGTGTATTCTAACAGGTGTAAGTGCAGGAAATGCCTATCATCATTCCTACATTACAGATGGGAAAGTGAAGTTGGAGAAAGTGACAAAATAAATGACAGTGGATGATTCACCAACCCTCAGTGGTGCTGCACAGCTGTGGGATGTTTTGCACATAGGTCACATCAGCAAAGCCCAGTAGGGTGCAAGTGGAGGTGGAGATGCAGCCTAACTCAGCATGGAGGATGTGCCATACACCAGGCAGTCTTCCTCCCAAGCCGAGCCAGGAAATCTGTTCTTGGTTCCTTCATGTGTCTTCATTTATTAGGGGTGAAGGAAATGACTGGAATAAATACCAGCAGGTCCTTGAGGTGGCTGTGGTTTCCCCTTCTGTAAATCTCAGCCAAGTGCCACTGTTCTCCAGGCTGAGTTTTCCATTAATCTGTTCTGTGGTGTTCTGTGGTGGATGCAGGAGAGCTCAACAAATTCCAAGATCTAGGTGAGAGGGGCTCTTTGGTCTCTTCCGAGCACCCATCCCATCCTGACACCCTTTTCCAGGAGAGTATACCTTGAAAAATACAGGTTCTCTTTGCATCCCACTAAGATCATCTGTGTCCCTGAAGCCATCTTCCTCCCCTCTGTATGATGCTCTGCCTGAACGTCAATTTCTGAGTTAGAACTCAATGTTTCAAACTCAGGCATTTCAGGGGTGATACTATGAAGCACATTAGCAAATTTCCTATCAAAGTCAGGTACCTGGAGGAAGACGTAAGCAATGGATGGGACGTAGGACAGGAACCATTGAAAGAAAAGGCAGACTGCTGGCTTCCAGCTGAGCAAGACCTTGCCAATCTCTGCCTACCTCCTACCCCATCTCCCAGACTCTAGAGGCACCCAATGATCAATCTCCCTTCCCACAATTCCAAGACCACTGTGAAACTCCTCACACTAATCTAGGTTCCCAGAACCTCCACCCTGCCTCTGTGATAGACCATTGGGGCCTGGCTGCCTAGAAGCACAGGCAGTGGAGCTTTGGACCTTGACTAAGGCTAGTGAATTCAAGAGTGCATGGGACAGGAGTGAAACAGCCTAGAGTTCCTGTTCTATTACATCCTGATGCTTCTGCCACTCCTAAGAAACTCAGACATGAGCTTTCCAATGACTTTGTGTGTTCTGTAGTGCCTGTTCATAGCCCCCCAAAGCCTCTTGCCTGCTTCCTCCAAACCTCCACCAGCCCCATAAGAATACCCATCATCCTTACCCAGGCCTGAGTGGGCCTTCCAGATCTTCAGTATTGTTTTTAGGGCTCATATTGGCTACACCTGTACATAGGTAGGAACCATTCCATACTTAACCCCTAGACAAAAGAAGCAGGAACAGTTCCCATTAGGCATAGCCCCATAAATTGGCACAGACAGAAGAGGGGTGTAAGGCTTTCTCCAATTTTAGCTGTTCTCAGGTGACTCCATAACTGTATGTCCTGATGTCAATAAAGAAAGGACTTGATGTCCCACTCTTCTGAGTACTGCTGTGGATGTGGAGGTCTTTGAGCCAGGGAGCATGCTTGCTGAGCTGGTCATCAGAGAAACCTTGAGGATAATGTAGTCCAGCTGCTATCACTCCCCACTCCCATGTACTTACTAAGAAAGAGAAGCCTGCACAAAGTCACCTAACCAATAAGCTTACATCTGCATGACACCCAGAGATATGAACCTCACCAGAGTTTCAACTGAGTCAGGTTTACATCCTCAGAGATAGAAGCTCTTTTCCTGGCACTCCTGTAGCTGTAGTGGCCAGAATGCCCAAAGGCTGCAGCAGTGACCTCCTCTATAATTGGATTCATGATAGGGTTGGCCATGTTTGGTATGGTGGTCAAGACACTGAGTATGTCCCATGTGATAACCGAAAAGTAGAGGTGAGTACTCTGCTCTTAAAATTCATGAGGATAAGACAGTGGAGGATAAAGAAATGACCATAAGAGTCAGAATGCAAAAATCTGAGGTCAAGGGGAGCCCTCTCTTCCCAGTGATAGAAAAAGAACTGTCCAATGACTGCAGCATGTTTATTTATACACTCCACAGGTTGATATCAGGTGAAAGGCTTTGCCTAACAACTTGTTCACCTGGCTCATCATGGGTGCTCTATGTTCTCAGGTTTGACCTTGCTGTAATCCACATGTGTGATGTTATTGATCTTCAACTTCAAGTGCTTCCCATATCTCTCCCTTTTTTATTTTGTAGTTTCAAGTGATGGGTTGTCAGTTGGAGTTGGAGGAGCTGTGTTTAGAGGACTTTGCAGTAGACCTTCTCACTTTCCCTTTTGAATGGCTAAAGATTCCCAGTCCAAGTATTTTAGGTCCCTGTATTCAGCAATTTAATCCTATACAGGTATTAACCCACAATAGTAGTCAGTTACTAGTATAGCTGGAAATTGTCAGATGTTAATGATTTGAGTTTCTCCCATAACTATCATGTTACTATGGCCTTGTTTTATACATCTTGTTATTATACTCTTCTGCTGGACATTCAAGACCAAGTTAAAGTGACACCTATATTAATTAAATTAGTTTATTGATATCTATTAAGGTCAGTTAAGCTCCTCAGGATTTGCCTTGATACCATGTATAGTACCTCTCAGTTCCATCAGCATCAGCCATCTGGATAAGTCATAGCTATTGTTTGACCAGGTTTCTTTCTATGAAAGCTTAGGAGACTTTTGTCTCTTGGTGACTTTCCTTAGGCACACTATACACCATTGATCTCCTTCCTCTGTGGTCCAACAATATCCTTGGTCAGAAGATTGGGGATTCACTAAGTTATAGGATGTCACAGCAGAAGTTCTCTTATGTCCTGGATCCTTATTGACCTCTTAGGGCCTGGAACAAAATATTTGTTGTCCTCTTGGCCTATCTATCTTTCTAGTTTTTACTCTCCAAACCCCAGTTATTGAACATCCAGATGAGAAAGATAATGACATTATATTTTAATGGGAGCAGTGAGTTTAATACTATGATTTTATCTGAATATAAAGCACCTTTAGACACAAAGTAGAACCATTATTTTTCTACCAACCATGGATATTCTAGTAGTTGAATCCCTGTAGAATCTTAACAGACAACAGTTACATACTTTTACCTAGAAGAATTGAGATAAAAATCAATACATAATATCTTTGCATGGCAGGCATGATGACACTTTTGTAACACATTTAAACTCTCCATCTTGGTGTACAATAGACTTTTTAATCAATATTTATATCTAGTACATATGAAACATTTACCTAACTTATTGATCTTTGATGTGATGTCATTGAAGAAATTTGTGACATTGTCTGGAATGCTTAACATCTAGACACTTCTAAGTATAGTGGCACATACATAGCATATAAATCACATAAATTTTGTTAAAGGTAGAAGTCTGAATTTGAAAGAAAAAGTATATCACCATAAATAATCCGTTTTACATTTTGGAAGATCTCAACATCTAAAGGCATAAATACGCAATACACCATGAGATTAATAATAATCAATTGTCATAGCCATATAAACACTATTGTTTGTTGATTTAGTTTTGTACCAAAGCATCTTTAAGTCAGAAAACCTTATTGTCTCATTTCTAAAAACCTAATCTTTTGATGATGACCAACATTGATGAACAAAGGTTAGAATATTTTCCCCAGGTGATTTGCTCCTTTATCCACCAAAGGGAGCTCTGACCAATAATTCCCCAAGCCTTAAGTGTTCCTAATATTTACCTTAACAATCTCTGATGACCTTTAAGAAAACTAACTTTGACATCATTTTGACCAGCTGGTAACTCAGGTGGAGGCATGCTTTTTTAAACTATAAGCCAAATTAAATTATAAAGAAAATGATCCAAAAATGCAAAAGAAAAAGGAAACAAAAAATTGTTGAGCTCAAATAAAAACAACTGTTAACAGATTAAACAGACAAACAAACAAATGCACAGACAATCTTCTTGGAAAATCAAATATATTTTTGGCCAAATTGAATTATGATAGCCCTTTTACAATTTTAGAAACTTGAAATTATAAGTAGACTAGTCAGAATTTTTGTAGGTCAATTAGCAGAGATCCCTTATAAGAAAAATTTAGAAGGAACAAAATCTTTTATCTAATTTTTAAAAATTTTGTTTTAAGAATACTGGTAATTTTCATGTCCCTTTCTTTTATGTAGCTTCAAGCCCAATTATCTCCATACACTCTGTCATCTACTCAGACCTTCAGTTCCATTTTTTGTTACCATCTCTTGAGCATCTTGAGTCAGTTTCTATAATTGGCCCTAGGTTGGGTCTAGCCCCATTCTTGTCTAAGGTTCAGTCCCTGAGGCACAACTGTCCCAGGATTGGGCATCAGCTTCTTGAAAGGTGGAACCAACTTCTTCTCTATGCCTGGGTCCAAATATAGCTGGGCAGCATGGTCTGGCACACAGACAGGCTATTCAACATTTTCTGAAAACATACAAGCATATTCTTGGCCCCATATGAATACTTGGCTGGGTCCCTTCCATTTTTCAGTATAAAGATCTTTGCAAAGGACATGTTCTAGCTTCTTTTTCTTTACTGGATTAAATTGTCTTTCTGCTGCTGTTATCCAATTCCCACTAAGATTTAAAAAGGTAGTAGTATCTAATGCTGACTGAAGTCTGTTAAAAAGTATGAATTTTTTGTAAGGAAATATTGCCCTTTTTGTTTTTGTAGTTGAATTTTGAGCATATGGTTAGCATGTTCAACAATTCCTTGGCCTTGAGATTTATAAGGAATTCTAGTAGTAATGGAAATGTGAAAAGTTGTACAAAACATTTGGAAGGCAGCACTCATATAAGCCAGGCCATCATCAGTCTCAAGTGCCCACAAGCAGCCAAGGATACCAAAAGCATCCAAGCAATGAGCAATGACACATTTAGTCTTTTCACCAATGCAGGCAGAGTCAAAACTAAATCCTGAGGAAGTATACAGCACAGAAAACCAAACTCAGGAATGTGAGTGACATCCATTTGTCAAAGATGATTATGGTGTAACCCTCAGGGATTAACTCCCATAGGGAGTGAGGGAAGATGTATTATGCATGAGGAACATTGTTTAACAATTTGTTAAGCCTGTGTCTGAGTTCAAAGGAACTCTGCACAAGACAGAAGCATTTTGATGGAAGGTGGCGTGGGAGGCAGGAGCTTGCTGAACAACATCTGAGGGAGTGAGAGTAGCTGCCATCTATCTATTGCAGCATTATCCTCAGTAAGCGGCCCCAGCAATTGGGAAAGAGAACACAAATGACTGATAAAACAGGAGACATGGCTCGACAAAATTGCATATTGGAGAATATGAAATAAATGAAAAAAAAACTTCCTGGACAGTGTGCATAGTGGCAGTTTCAATGTGGTGCACCACACCACAGTCATAAGCACTGTCTGAAAAGAGGTTAACAGGAGTGGATGGATGATCTTGCAAGACATACATAACAGCCTGCAATTCAGTCTTTTGTGAAGAATAAAAACCCATATCCTGTATTTAGGAACAGGAAGCCACAAATAGTATTCCCTGCCTGAAGAGGACTCATCTGTGAAAATGGAGACATCTCCCACTATGAGAACTGAGCTTATTTTTGAAGGGAAGACAAAGGGTCTGAAGAATGAAAATTGAATTAATTTTCCTCTAGGATAATTATAATCAGTAACACCAGGGAAGTTAGCCAGTATGGTTTAACAAAAGGGTGAAAATTGTCACAACCATTGTTGAAGTTTGAACCATAAATTTGACTTTCCCTGTATAATCAGCATGGATGGAAAAAATCAGCATCCAAGCAAAAACTGGAGACCTTTTAGAATTAGATCCTGCAGCCTAGCAGGAGTCCTATTGTTCCATGGGGCAAAGGTCTTTAGACCAGTAGGAATAGCTTGGTGTCCCATTTCAGGAGTTAGTGCAAATCTAGAGATGGGACTGAAGTCCAACCCTCCACTGTGTTTCTGGAGTCCAAGCCTGTAGAAGTCAGAAACATACTTGGTGATGGAAATTGTGGTGGGAGGAGGGGATTAGGAAAAATGCCCCTACTGTTTAGAAGGGCCAGGAAAGGCCTTGCTGGAAGCTTTCTGGAATATGTCAGCCATCCTTGTGAGCCTTGCAGTAACACTTATTAGCCCAATGATATCCTTGTCTACACTTTGGACAGATACTAGGTTTCATTGAAAGGGCAGATAGTGGTCGTGCTTCTCTAACAGGTGCAGCAGAGCAATTTTGAGCAAAATGTCCCCTGAATCCACAGCCAAAACAAGTAACCTTGTTCTTTCTCTTTCCTTTAGGCTGTGGATAAGTATCCCAAGTGATAGCTACTGCCTAGGTAAATCCCTGAACATACAAGGGGCCAATGTCTATGCAAATGCAAATCACCTTGGACAGCATTTTTTGTGGGCTTGTAAAGCTTCTTTACACCATTTATTTGCATTTTCAAAGGCCAGTTGTTGAAAAATTAACTTGTCAGCCTCTATACTGTCAATAATCCACCCACTTGCCTGCAATAAATGTGTCACAAAATCCATGTTTCAGTTCCTCAGAACCCTGGTGAATGAAGGTGAGATTAAGGGATGTCTCACCCTTTGAAGGAAGTTCCCTCCAAACCCTTGTGACAGCTGTTTGTTCATATGCTTGCAATTCCAAAGTTCATATTTGCAGAATCAAGGGCACCTTCTCCAGTTAACATGTCTTTTGTAATGGCCATGTTGTGAGGAGTGCTGTGAGTGGCCTGATCCATGCACCTCAAAAAATTTCCCTTCCACAATAAATAATCCCTGAGACAGAAACTCACATTAGCTATTCATTTCCAGTTATTTGGGGCCATAACCTGAAATTCCCAGGGAGAGGACAGTGGAAGATGAAGAAACAAAGACAAGAATCAGAACACAGAAAGCTGAGGTCAGGTGGAACCCCTCTCCTGGTGGGAGAAAAAGATCTGTTCAATGACTACAATGCATTTGTTTATATATTCAGTAGTTTGATGGCAGGTGAAACCCCTCTGCCTAACATCTTGCTCACCTAACTCACCTTGGGCATCTCCTGTTCTCAGAGCTGGAACAACTTGTTCACCTGGCTCACCTTGGGTGCTCCATGGTCTCAGGGATGGCCTTGCTCTAGTACCCATATGTGACTGATCTTCAGCTTCAGTTGCTCCCCACAGGTGAGGTGGAGATGGCAGCCTGCTCTAGTGACCAGAACTGGCTTGCAAATGAGCAGCCCTGCTTTTCCTTGACTCAGGCAGAGGGGTATTAATGCTACAGAATTTGTGCCAACAGACTTTTAGTAATAGACCCTTCATCCAGACCAGCTGACTAATACTGCTTGAAAGTAAAGACACAGTGGGGACAGGGGTTCCTTGATGCTACAACTTATCTGTGAAAAAGGACAAAAGAGCTGGAAACTAAAGATACATGAGAGATAGCTCCAAAAGCTGGCAAAAACAGGGAAGAGGATTCTGCCCTAGGAAACCCCACAGAACACAGCCTTGGGAACTATGGTCTCAGCCCAGCAAATCTGATTCCAACTTTGCCTTCCAGAACCACAAAAGAATACATGGGTGCTGTTTTAAGTTGGTGTTTTGCAGCAACTTGGTGATCATAGTAAACTCATGCCTCCAACCCCTCAGAAAAGTAGCATGAAGACCTAATTGTACTGTAAGAATTTGACTTTGAAGGGCCCAACTAACAAATTGATGACTGAAGGCTGCTTTACTTGTGCCAAGGTAGAAACTGGACACATTTTCCAAAGTGGATCCCAAATCCCAGCTGTGCAGGGCAAAGTGATCCCCAATCCATTTAGTAAGGCTTTGGCCACCAAACTCCGAGATTGCCCTCCTAGCCTGAAGCTCTCTGGGTCAGGCCCAGGCCCCATGCTTCATTCAATGTCCAGCTATCACCAAATTGGTCTCTTCTCTGGGTCTAGCTCAGATATATGAACTTTTGTGACGCTGTCAAGTGTGGCCTGCTTCTTTGGGGCTGGGGTGATGGCTGTTACTGCTTTGCAACCTACCTATACTCAAGTAAGGGTAACAAAATAGGTTGTAAAGCCAAAGTATTTTAGCACTAAAATGGCCACTCTCATTAAAAGGAGAAGAGAATCCTGTGTTTTGTATATAACTGTACCTGTTCCTGCTGCAAACAGTGGGAGGACAGTGACATATTAGGTTGTCCACAGGCCTAGCCATGTGAACCTTCTTCTGAGAAGCTGGGCTTCCAAAACATATTTCCAACCTCCTTTGGCCCTGCCCTGGTTTCAGAATGCAAGTGCACTTCTTCTGGACATCAGTATGGTAGGGGTAGCAACTGAAAACATCCGCATGGACATGGTCTCCACCAAACTGGAGAAGACAGTGAGTACCAGCTCCTTGCACACAGTGCAAGGGCCCAATACAGCACACAATGTGCTGGAATAAGCCTTTGCTTCTGACCCACCCACCATGCACCTTCCTGTCTTTGTTACCACCTCTCAGCATCCACAGGGTCCTTGTGAGCTGGGATGGCTGCCCCCTAAACTCCTTCTAGGACCTTTCTCCTGCCCATAGGTATTGTGCATGCTGCTGTGGGACCTATTACAAGTGGCCAAGTGTGGGCAAGAAGATTTACTTGATTAGTGCTTCTGTTATACAGGGTACCCCTCTTAGGTTGCTCTGGGTTTGGGCCCAGGGCTGAAATGAAATTGTACAGAGTTAAAGCAAAATGAGTATGGCAATGCTCTTCCTGGGGAGGATTTCAGGAAGTGAGAGGCAATGATGGTGTTAGGGGGGGGCTGGAGCCTTATTTGCCTTTTGCCTTCTCACTCATCCCTAATATCAGGCTGGATTCTGGAAATATCAGGCCCTGAGACAGCTGCTGGTGTGAGCCCACTCTTTGCCCTTTCCATCCTAATGATTCAGGAGACAAGAAGTTCACACTTGAAAACCAGGAGACTTGTGTTTATTAAGCAGATCACAGGGGCTCCATCAGGCAGGGATGGCTTTTTCTGTGGCCAGCAGGGGTTGGGGGGAAGCAACACTGCAATGTTAGGTCTTTCAGTTATCTAACTGGGAAGGCAGATGGTTGACTGGTCAGATGGTACCTTGGATGTGAGTATCAAGATGAGCATGGGATGCAGACAGAGGAGAAACCTGAGAACAGAAAGCAAAGTGAAGATGGCTGTGGGCTATGATTTGGAGTGGGGGAGTGAAGAACAAAGGAAGGACAGAGACCTCCAGCCCAGCCCACCCTAGCTTCTTATCACCCCCCTGACCCTAACCATACTCACTTCTTTCTCTTTCAGTAATCAATGCACTCTTCTGTGGGAAATAAAGAAGACAGGACATCAAACCAGGCAGGGCCAGTGTGTGTGTGTATGTGTGTGTGTGTGTGTGTGTGTGTGTGTGTGTGTGTGTGTGATCTCTGGCTTTCAGAACCCCTGTGCTACTCCTGGTTAACTCAGACCCCACTTAGCAAGCTCCAAAAGATCTGGAGTTTCCAAGAATTTGTATTCTAAAGATGGGTTCCCTATGGCCCAGAACCAAGGATTCTAGTCTGTTTTCTGTTGATCAGGGGATGTAGGAGATGGCTTTGCACAGTGCATACCCAGGTATTTACAGGTTATGGCCCAATATAACATAATCCAAATTAATGGAATGAGAGAAACCCAACATTGAGTTAGGAGTTGCCCCAGGGGAAAGACTAGAAAACTCAATGTTGGGCCTGAAATTGTTATCTGGGCAAGCCTTAGCTAAACTGTCATGATGAGCACTTGGGACTAGGACTCATAGACACCAGAGTGGGAGACACTATGATTCCAGTGACTAGAGCAGGGGTCTGAGTCTTGCTTTTCCCTTTCCTGGTAGACAACACCAGGCTACAAAATACTGAATAACCCATTCCCCTCTCCCCACTAGACATTACCAATGGGGTCAGTGAAGATAATGTCCTTCTCGGTGAGGCCAAAAGATTTGGAAAATTTGAAGAATCTCTTCTTCAGTTTAGGGCTCAGCTGCTTGGTTCTCCCTGTGGCCAAGGGGTATGGTGATTAGACAGCAGAGAGAACATCATAATTTTTTGTAAATTTTCCCGAGACTGGGTCTTGATATGTGTGTAGCTCTGCCTGGCCTTACACTCCCAAATCTCCACTTTCAGACATCTGAGTTCCAGGAATCAAAGGCATGAGGCACCCCTCCCACCTCACTCTGGGAATAGTATTCAATGATTTAATGAGGCCTCAGAGACTTTCCCCTGGAAACTCCACTGAAAGGGGGTTTGAGCTAGTTCAAAACGTGGTGTTTCAGGTACAGGACCTTCCTCTTCAAAAGTTGCCAAGAGCCAGGTTTGTGAGGGGATGAGGTAGAGACCTACCCAAGAGGATGATTTCGATGTATACCCTGCTTTTATAAATGGTCCTCAGGAATATGACAGCAAATCTATTATAGTTAGTGGCTACAATTCTCATAGTGTAGCTCTGTACTCCATCGAAACCTGCAATGTTGAAAGCAAGGGTCATTCCTGGTTTGGTCAGGAGGGAGGTACCATCCCTTTTTTCTGTACCAATGAGCAGGATATCCCTCCCACAGAACAGCACCTCTGCAGGGTTAGGGAAGCCTGTACCCTTTTGGGAGGACACTATGTACCAATCACAATCCCAGAGCCCCCCTCAATGAGGACTCACTTGTGACATTTTTCAGTGTGAATTGGCCAGGCAGTACAGTTGGGACCAAAGTTCTGAACAAGTGTTGGCAATCCTCTCCACTGTGGAAGGAAGAGATCATGGGGATCTGTGCAGAGCCACAATACAAGTTTGGTCCCCTGAGCGAAACAAGGTGAGTGCAGGGATCAGGCAGGCTTCTGAGGCCCCAGTCCAGCTCTGCCCATGACATCCTGTCTGCCCTGTAGCTCAGGTTCCATCTGGCTCACTCCATTCCCTGGATTCTCTCCTTTGAGCTTCTGCCTGTCTGAGGCAGGCACTGCTAGGTCCTCACTGTAGCACTCTGTGTCCTCTCTGTTGCCACCCTGTTTCAGCCTGTCCAACACTCAGATATTGAACACAGACCCCTACTTTTATCTTTCTGTTCCCTTTCTTCATCTCTCCTGTCAATTTTCCCTGAACCTCCAAATTTAGCCTTGTGCCAAAACTGACCTAGCCCTTGGAATACAGCTGCCTTCTCCCCTTTCCTCCCTATTCATGAGCCCCAAATGGAACCCCAACATGTGACTTCCTTGTGATCCTTGCTTCATGAATTCTCCAATTACAATCCACCCAGTGAAAGAAGTCAGAACTCACTTCAGTTGTCTCAACCTGAGCCCCCACTTTTGTTAAACTCATCTAACATACCTTACACTGGGGTTCTCCCCAAGTTCTCTGTATAGCTGGGCCTTAAACATGGCCATTGCTCCCCAGATCAGGCTCTGGCTCAGGGAATGTTGCCCCCAGAGGCTGGTCTGGGCATGCTCCCATCTGACTGTTCATCAGTCCCTGGTCAGGTGCCCTCTCAGATGTCTGGTTATTTTTCAGCCTCCCACAGTGAGGCTCGCTTGACCCAGCTAGGATCCTGAACCTTTTAAAAATTTTTTATGTCAGCGTGGGTAGCATGAATTGAACCATTGCATATCACACTGAGCTGTATCCTCAGCCTTATAATTTCTTATTTTGACACAGATCACACGAAGTTGCCCAAGTTAGTGCCAAATTACCAATTAACCTGCCTCACCCTCTGGAGCTTAGCCTGCTGGGATTACATGAAATTTGGCTCTTTTATGGTCACTTTCTTACAAGACCTAGGTGGAGGCCTAAGATGAAGTCTTTGCCTCTCTCTCTCTTCCCCTCTTTCCTAATTTCTTCTATAGCCACCCATGAAGATTGTTCAAAACAAGGAGGGAGAAAAGAAAGGATAGAAGTGGAAAGAATAGTTCAAGGCAAGAGAAATTACAGTATCTGTCAGCTTTGGTCACCCTTGGCTGTGACATTTTCAGGCTCTAGGAGTGCTGGGATGTGGTCACTTTACCTGAACATAAAGGAGCTGACATCATAGCTATGGTCATCTTTCAGCTGGAAGATGGTGCTGTACATATTTATCTGGGTTAAGTTTTCAAACCGAATTGCATTGTCTGCCACCGCTATGGTGTACCACTTCCCCTGGAACTGAAAAGGGGTGGGGGGATCAATGGCAGAGTTCAGTGATGTCCCTAGAGTCACCCCTCCAACCTTGTGTTTTTGGTACCTCAGCAGTTCTGTGGTAGAAGTGGGGCTGCATGGAGAAACTAGCAGGTTATGGAAACCTGCAGGATCAGGCCCCACATAAAGATTTGCCAGAATTGTCAAGGATGATATAGTCTTGGGAAAGCATCTGGGGTGCCCTATAGAGCCACAGTGTCTTCCTCTATATTCAAGACTGATGATATCCCCACATGGCATGCTCTGGGTCTGGACTCCCTGAGTCCTGATCCTCTCACCCAAATAGCCTCTGAGTCACTTGGCCTCTTCCATCTGCTACTTCTTTCCTTGGCCCCACACTATCTGCAGGTACCCTTCCAGTGACTTACCTTGTCATCCTGGAAGTTAGGTTTCAGGGGAACCTTGTACAGAGGTGGGTTCAGAGGCAGAGCTGGAGGGGGATCCTGGTGGGCTTGGACTTGTAGGGTCCCCAGCAGGGTGAGGCCAAGACACAGGATATCCAGGGCCATGGCTTCTATACAGCTCCTAGGCTGCTGTGCAGAAGAGAAGGAGTGCTGAGAAGCCTAATCTTGGGAAATTATTTATGGACCCCTGACTGTTGCCCTCCCAAGGGTTGGCTGGTTCATCCTCTGCTAAATCCAGGAAGGTTGACCAATTGCCCCCTTCTACTCTTAAAACGTATGGCAGGGTACCTCCCCATTCCCTCTGTCAGCATTGTGCAATTTAGAGAAAGCAGAAGGTACCGGGGGACATTCCCAAAACTCCACAGTGCTAGAGGGAAATATCTCCATCTTTGTGCTCACTGTACCTCTTCCTTTTTTCTAACTGGTCCTTTCTGTGTGTCAGTAGCATAGCTACAGACAAAACTGTCATCTCTGACCCTGGGTGCCTATGGTGGATTTGTCAGTGGAAGGTCCCCTTCCTGTACTTGCAGAAAGCACAAAATGTCCTAGGCACGGTGTCATCCCAAAACTTGGGAGACTGAGGAAGGAGAATTGCTGTGATTTCTGGGCCAGCCCAGCTAAATAGTGAAAAGACCAGCCTGAATTGCAGAATGAGGCTCTGTTTAGAAGAAAAGAGGTAGAGGACTCCCCATGCTACTTTTCAGTTTGGTGAGATCAGGAAAGAGCAGTGTAGCTGACAGTGAACATTCTGGACAGGGAAGGACACAGGGTTTTTCCCTGAGCCTACTGAGCCCAGGTACTGGCCCTCACAGGAGCCCTGGGCCAGGTCCTCATATAGTTGAGTTGCCTTGAACCCCTTTCCTTCCCCCACATATGTGTGCCCCCTCCCAGAGGGACACAGGACAGCATGGGACCCTCAGGAATTTGGCCTCTCCTATGAGCACCCTATCGTAGATGTGTGGAAAAGTCCATGGAGTATAGATGTGACTGTATGACAGAGTGGGGTGCTGAGGCAGTGGTCCAATTTACATGGGGGTCTGGACTGGGGCAGCAGGCAGGGCAGTCAGTGGTCTGGACCAAGTCTGCTGTACTCTACTACTAGGTACAACAGTTGATTTGGGTCACCAGGTGTCAGGATTTGACCTTGAACCTGAGAGATCTTCAGGAGGGATACTCTGGCCTCAGTGATGATGGGCAGTGTAGTACCCACAAAGGGACCCAGAGCCTAGAGGATCATTGAGCCTTTGTCCTGTGACCTTTGTCCTATCTTATGGTCACATTGCCACACAGCCTGAAACTCATGAAATGTGATTCTCACAGCCATGAGGAAGGAACAAGGGGTGACTGTACTTCTAGCCAAATATCTGTGCTACCACAGCCTGTCCCCAGTAGCTCACTTTGCCTCTAAAAAACTGATCTGGCTTTCCCAAATGTGGAGATCTAGAGGGGCCACCACCAGCCCAAGGTCCAAAATCTTGGGATTTTTCTCAACATCATTCTCTACTCCTTGTCTACCCTACTTCCTCTAATTCCTTTCCTCTTGGCTCCAATTGTTGTTTTTGTGATGTTGATGGAAGGGCCAGATACTGATCATCTGTTGAACGTTTGGAAGCCAGACTGAGAGTAGACTGTATTCCTGAGATGCAATCAAACTCCAGGAGACCTCTTTTTACACTCAGGTAGATTAGACAGGGCTGTAGATAGCCCACCACTAAGAACAGCCAAGAAGGTCTCCCTCCAGGCAGCCTCTGATGGTTGAAGCCAGAACAGCCAGAATCCTGACTTCTGGTCACACAAAGCACATGCATCAACCTTAGCTGTCTATGGAGCCTGCTAAGTAGGAAAGGAATAGGACTCAGAGCCCTGTCCAGTTTCCCCTCATCAGGGCCTTTGATGTAAAACTTCTGCATGGCTTACTGAGGGGCCCTTGGGGGATCTGAAGCTCATAGAAAGACAGCTTGGGAGCTGGTGTGATGGCTCTGCAAGAATCCAAGGTCACCATGGAAACCAGCAAGAAGCACAAGGGCTATGAGTAACTGGTAAGCCAATGCACAGTTCCACACATACAACAGAACTTTCCATGTGCCAGAGATCTGGGAAGAGCAGGCTCTGGAGTCCACGCCCTGGCAAAGCACCCAGTGTTAAGGGAGTGGGTAGGTACAAGCACTTCCTCTGTCCTATCTAAAGTGGAGCCTGAGCATCAGCCCAGGCATCATTGAAACACCAACACCATGGTCCTCACTCAACCCCTGTGTGCCGAGTCACACAGCTGATGTGTGGAGCTCCTACTCTCCCCATAGACTTATCACACTCAGGGGAGATTTCTGGAAGATTTCTCCCTTCAAACCTGGCTACAGGACACTGCATTCACAAGGCAGGATGCTGCTATCAGGAACCCTGAGATAGCCTGCATCTCCTATTTTTCCAATGCTGGCTTCCAAGGTGGTTTGGCTGATAGCTGTTCCATCCTCTCCCTAGATTCATTTTCCTCTGCTTCCCTGCCCAATTCCATATTTATGGGATTTGCACTTACTTCTGTGTTCTTGCTGGTGATCTAGGGTTCTATTCTCTAACTGTCTAGCATCCTGTCTCCTCCATTCCACTCCAATGTAAATACAAGTAGATAGTCAGCTCCATGCCAATATCCTGATGCTGCCAATTCAGAGGCCACAGTTTACTTTTGAGGAAGGGAGAGGGGATCATGTTGCAGGTTAAATCAGGGAAGAAGAGTTCTAGGCCCATTTCTAATATTTGCAGCTCCCATCACTAGCCATCGAGAGAACTCCATGGTTTTTGTCCTGCTCATAGCCACAAACCTGCAGCAGCCATTTGAGTAGTCCCCCACTTCTTTGGTTTCACTAGGAGGGCTCCTTCTAGTGTTCAACACCATATGCTGAAGCCCAGACTCTGTTTATATAAAGACTTACTTTGGTGTTTCTGTCAACCTGTCCATGGATTATCTCTGAGGTAGTATGGTCACCAGTAGACCTATAAATCTACTTCAGGTTCTTCTCTATAGTAGTATGCACAGAGCAATCATTTCAAAAGAAAGAGCAATAAACACTAAAATCTGTTGATACCTAAGAGCTTCAGAGACCATCAATCCATGAAGAATAGCTGCAGAGATCAGCTCTGGTAGAGTTAGCCTACAGCAGTGAGTAATAGGCAGGACAAGACATTGATGGCCAGCACCCACCTTACTCCTAGATCTGGTCTGAGACACAGCCCCTCTGGAGCACAGAGCTCTCACTGGGCCTCATCCTCTTCTCTCATTCCCTGTAAAATCCTCTTCTCTAAATCCCAGCTAGAGCTCACAAGAGTAACAGATTTAATATTATAAACATCTACAGAGAAATAGATATCTATTTAGATATGGAATTTATAAAGTAGGCTTACAATGGCTGTCTCCAAAGGCAGGTTTGGAAGAAAGCAAAAGGGCTGTCTCCGTGCTAGAAAGCTGGATGATCCAGTCAAAGGTGGAAGATCTAGAGCTCACTGAAGATTTCTGTTGAATTCCTATTTGGAAGCCACTGTCTGCTTTGGAAGGTTGAAGAGTCTGTACTGGAAGCCTGGAGATGGATGTGCAAAGCAGGTGGTGAAGACAAGCTCCTGCAAATGGCAGAAGTGAGACTTCCTTTTTCTTTTCCTTTTTATTCCACCCAGGCTACAAGCCTATTGGCTGTTGTCATCCACAACCAATGAGTTCGTCGTCTACGCCCAAAACTATGCTAAGCCCATGAGATGAGTATTTCAACTTAGCACCTCAGTTAACTTTCACAGTCCTGACCTCCATGACTAGACCAGAATTAAAAGCAGGAAACAGCCCGAGAAAGAAGAGTAATGAAGAGTAATGAGATGTCACTGGGTGTGAGCAAGGGAAACACCAACAAAGGGATGACAATAGATCTCTAGAGATGAGGACAGAGTCTGAGACAGTCCTGCTATCAGTGCAGGAAGAAGGGGCCCTGTACAGATCTCCACCCTACACTCCACCTCTGGCCACCTCCCAAAGTCAGGAAAGACAACTCATCTGCTGCTCTGGGGGCCAAGGGCAAATGAATTCTGGTACTCAAAGTGTTGTTATGCAAGGCTGTGTCTGACTTCCTTCAACTTTCTTTTCTGTTTTCCCTTTGTTTAATTTTGTCCATCAGTACCGATTATTGAATTGGGCCCTCCCATTGAACTATATTTTCATCCCTTATTTATTTTTTTGTCTTAAACAGAGTTTTGCTAACCTGTCCAGACTCAGCTCCAACTTGCAATTCTCATGCTTGCACCTCCCATAGGGCAAGTACAGACTTGCACCATTTCCTCAACTTGAATATGCTTTGAAGTTCATAGAGAGAGTAGAGGTGGAGCCCCCAGTGCTAGCAGGGGAGAGAGTATACTAAGAACATGATGGCCTCTGTTGAACACAATGTTGACCAGCTTCCCTTCTTGAATTTTCATCATCCAGCTTGGGTGAATGAAGTGCAGAGAAGAGTTGTCTCATGTATATAGGTTGAAATTATACTCTGCACACCAGCTCAGAATGGTATACACAGCAGCAGAGTGCAGCCCATGGAGCACCAGGTGCCTGCCCCACACTGCTCCTCTCCTAGGCTCCAAATTGACCCAACATTGTAGACTTAGCACCCAGTTAGATCATGTGGCTACAATTGTGGTCCCAATTCCTGGCTCAGGATTTCGCCCATGCTGGGAGCACAGGGGAATTATTTATGAGTCTCACAGTAAAAGGCAAGTCCCTGAGGGTTTCCTGATGTTCTTTGTGATTCTGCAAATGGAACCTGGACTGTAGGGTTGTGGGAGGATTCACAGAATTTCACTTTGCTCCAGGGCCTGACCTGGGGCTCCTGTGAGGCTCAGGCATCGGGCTGAGCAGGTTCAGAGAACATATTCTTTTCTTTCCTCTCCAGAATGTCCAATGTCTGCCATTCGCTCCCTGCATGAACTTTACAGTAATCAGCAAACAACACAAGACCTATAGAATCAGATATTTCTTTCTCCTACTTTCCTTTCTTTATTTAAAATTTTTTTATTTAAAGAAAAAAATAAAAAAGAAAGAGGGTAGAAATAATACATAATTTCAAAAAAACAGTAAGAAATCATTAGTTGATAATTACATATTTTTCTCTTAGAAGTAGTTGTTCAAGTTACATAAGTAAAGCATACAAAGTGGACACTTTTTTGTATTTATTAGCTTCTTTATGCTATTTTATTTTTTTATTTTATTTAAAGAGGAAAAAAGCAAATCAGAAAAAGAGGTAGAAACAATGCAGAATTTCAGAAAAAAATAAACAGTAAGAAATCACTAGTTGATAAATTACATATTGTCTTCTTAGACATAGTTGTTCAAGTTACAATATTAAAGCATATAGAGTGGACATTCAAACACTGAGGCTGCAAAGAAGTTCAATAATCCAATAACTTAGCAACATGGTTATCAATCCTACACACTTAAACATAAATGCAGTTATATCCTTTAGAGCACTTTCTGTTCCTCCTTTTACTCTTTTTTAAATTGTTTTTTTATTTAAAGAGAAACAAAAGCATGTAAAGAGTAGAGATAATACAGAATTTAAAATAAAAGATAAACAATAAGAAATCACTAGTTGATAAATTATGTATTTTCCTCTTAGAAATAGTTGTTCAAGTTACAAAACTAAAGCATGCAAAGTAGATATTCAAACAGTGAGATTGTAAACAGCTACACATGCATGAATCTCTACATGTATTTCTATCCTTTCTGTATTAGAGGGAAAAACAAAGCTTAGCAAGACAAAACAAAACAAATCCCTATAAAAACATGAAAACAAAAAGTCACATAAAACCACAGTGCAAGGTGATCCACAATGATTACTGTGTTGTTTCTTATTATCTTCAATAGAATTATCTATATCATCAGGCATAACTGAATATAGCAGTATAATTGAATATAGCAGTACATAACAATATTAGTAAAAATAAAACATTGTAAACAGTATAAAACTTCAAAGGCAGGTAATAATCAAACCAGAATGGATATTCTAGAGAATCATGTCATCTTAAGTGCAGTTGCCTATACTCTCAGACTTGATACTATCAATCATAACAGCTTTGAATAAAATCTATCAATACAAAACAGCGATCCAACAAAACAGATTCGATAAAGATCAGTCATGATAAAACAGTGTAGGTTATACAGAGGTTTAGATTAATAGGAAATTAAGGATGATTACTGTACTATATCCTGTTATTTTTGGGATTACTGTCTGTGCCCTCAAATCTAGTACAGGTAGAATGACTGGAACAGAATATAATACATCTAAGTGGAGTAGTGTGAGTAATGTGGGTTTTAAATCCTGGTGCATTATTAACAATATAGTGTATCAAGGCCACCTATGTTAGGGATTCTAGCTATCTTTCTCTGGCTCATTTCTGCTATGCTATTTTTCTGCCTTTTTGTCTAGTTTTTTCCTTCATTCTACTGCCTGCCCTACTCATTGATGTCTTTCTGCCACTGTTCCTAAAATCCTGGTATTTTTTCTCTCTCTTTAGAATGCCCTTCAGTATTCTCTGTAGAGTTGGACTGGTGGTCACAAATTCCCCCAGTTCCTCTTTGTCTTGTAAGTATCTTGTTTATCCATTAATTTCAGTGACTTTTACAGGATACATCAATCTGGGGTGGAGATTATTTTCTTTCAGGGCTTGGAATACTTCACTCCAAGCTCTTCTTGATCTGATGGTCTGTGTCAAGAAGTCAGTCGTGATCTTGATGGGCTTACCTTTATAGGTAATCTGTTCCTTTTCTCTGATGGCTTTTAATATTCTGTTTTTATATTGAATTTCTGGCATCTTGATTATTATATGTCTGTGTGTAGCTCTGTTTTGGTTGTAGGTGGCTGGAGTTCATTATGCCTCTCATAACTGAATGTCATTTTCTTTTCCCATGATTGGGAAGTTTTCCTTAATTATTTCCATGAATAGTCTTTGTAATTCACCTGTATGTATTCCTGCTTGTTCGTTCACGTTTCTTATTCTTAAATTGTAGATTCTCTTGTCATCTTCTAGCCTTTGTATTGTTACTGCCTGTTTCCATGTTATTTTTAAGAGATATTTCCTTTCATGATCACACATTGCAAACTTGTCTTCAAGTTTTGATAGTCTATCCTTAGTTTCTTTTAAGGCATTTTGCCAGCTTTCAATGAAGTTTTTAATTTCCTGGTAGTCTCTTTGAATCTGCTTCATGTATTCTATATTTTCTTTATATTCTTTATTGAATGTTTCTCTCCTTTTTTTGTATTCCTCCCTTCTTTCATCTGTATCTTCCTGAGAGATGCTTCCTGAGAGCATTTCTTTTATTACTCTACTCATATCTTACTTTACATGATTTAATATTTCAGTTTTGAGCTTGTCTACAAGGTCCCAAAGATATCTCTTAATGTCCATTGAAACCATGCCTGATGTTGCGTGTTTGTGGCCCTCAATCTCCCTTATTTTTCCCTTTTCTCGATCAGGGCTTTCAGGGTTCTGGGCTGGAGCCCTGCTCCTACCTCTCTCTCCTGTCATGGCCCTGGCTTCCTCCACACAGGTTGCAGTGCAGGTCCCAGCCCTCTTCCGTTGGCCATGTTTCCTCTGAAGCACACTGGAAAGGGACCTCCTCCCTGTCCTGACTGCTCTTGTCATTCCAAAGTGGACATTGAAACAGTGAGACTGCAAACAGTCCTATTCATCTATCCAACAATATGGTTATCAATTTTAAATTCTTAAACATACATGCAGTTATATCCTTTAGAATACTTTCTTTTCCTTTCTTTTTTTACAATAAATATAATCAATTCTCATAAACTGTTTAGAAGTTCTACACATACATGAGTCTCTCCATGTATACCTATTCTTTCTGTATTAGATGGAAAAACAAATGAAAACAAGACAACAAAACAAATACCTAGAAATACATGAAATGAAAAAGACATATAAAAAGACCACAATACTAGGTGATATACAGTAGTTACTATGATGTCTCTTGTTATTTTCAATAGATTTATCTATATCATCAGGCATAGTATAATAGAACATAGCAGTACATAGCAATATTAATAAAAACAAAACATTGGAGACATTATAGGAATTCAAAAGCAGTTAATAATCCAACTAGAATGGGTATCCTATTTTTCTTTAAATTTTATTTTATGGAGAATAAAACAAAAGAGGACAGAACAACACAGAGCAGAACAGAACAATGTAAGCAACACAGCACTTCACAGCAAGACAATTGGTTATCAACAGTAGCTACCATAATATCTCTTTGTTTGAAATAGTTGAACAGAGCTTCACAAACAATAATATCAAACATAACAAAATAGAATAAAAGCATTCCAGGGAATGAAACTATTAGAAGGCATTCTGAACCAAGTAACAGAAAATGAACAATGGCTACTAAAATATCTCATTTTATGTAAAAAATTGTTTATACTGTAACACATATTAAAATCCAATAAGACACAACATGAAAGAACCAATGGTGATAGAATAATGAAAGCATGGTAGGACTTCAAAGCAAGATGATATTAAATCAGCAATGGCTGCCATAATGTCTTTATTTCTTCAAAGTAGCTGTTCATACTATCACACATAATAAGGTCAAGTACAACAGAATAAAACCATTCCAAACAATGAATGAAAACATTACAAGTCTTCAAAGCAATATAATGGGGATCCATGATTACCATAGAATCTTATGTACTCTTAACTTTTCTTACACTAGGGAGACTATGTGGTATTTATACATGTGAGTTTGATTTATTTCACTTGAGTATGGTCTCAAGTTGCATTCATTTATTTATAAATATCTCAATGTGATTATTCTTTATAGCTGAGTAGTCCTCCATTGTATAAAAGTACCACAATTTTTTAATCCATTCCTCAGTTGATGGGCACTTAGGTTGTTTCCAAGATCTGGCTATTACAAATTGTGCCGCTATAAACATGGGTACACATATATCACTGTAGTAAGATGTTTTCAGTTCTTCTGGGAATATGCCTAACAGTGGAATACCTGGGTCTAATGGAACTTCCAACACCAGTTTGTGAGGAATCTCCAGATTGATCTCCACATGGATTGCACCAGTCTATACTCCCACCAACAGTTCAGAACTGTTCCTATTTCCCCACAGCCTCTCCAGCATTTGTTGTTGGTAGTTTTGTTGATCCTGGCCATTCTTTCTGGAGTGAGATGGTATCTCAGTGTGGTTTTAATTTGCATTTCTCTAATGACCAATGATGATGAACATTTTTTCATGTATTTATTTGCCATTCATATTTCTTCATTTGAGAACTGTGTGTTCATCTTGGATTCCCATTTTTGGATTGGTTCTTTGAATTGTGGGGGTCTGATTTTTTTTAATACTTTATAATTCTAGACAGAAGTCCTTTGTTTGAAGGACAATTTGATAAGATTTTTGCCTACTTTGTGGGTTATCATTTCACTCTTCAGGATATTTCTTTCAACATGAAGAAACTCTTTAATAAGACATGATCCCAGTTATTGATTCTGGGAAGTATTTCCCATGCAGTTTGGTTCTTGTTCATGAGTTCTCTACCTACCCCTATGTCTACAAGATTTTTACCTAATTTGTTTTCTAGAAGATTTAGTGTTTCTATTTTAATATTTAGATCTTTGATCCATTTAGATTTTAGTTTAGCTCATGGTGATAGGCATGGGTCTATTTTTAGTTTTTGGCATATGGATAGCCAGTTTTTCCAGCACCACTTATTAAGGAGACTATCATTCCTCCAGTGAACATGTTTGGCCCCATTTTCAAAGATATGGTGGTTGAGTGTGTTTGTAGTTGTACTTCTAGTCTATTACATTGATATTCAGGTCTGTTTTTATTCCAATACCATGTTGATTTTATTACAGTAGCTTTGTAGTGTAACTTCAAGGCAGGGATTGTGATGCCTCCTGCCTTGGCTTTGCTGCTTAAAATTGCCTTTGCTATTCTAGGTCTCTTCTGGTTCCAGATGAATTTTAGGAGTGATTTCTCTAGATCTATGAGGTATGTCATTGGTATTTTCATTGGGATTGCAATTTTGGGAGAAGAGCCACTTTCACAATATTTATTCTTCCTATCCATGAGCAAGGGATGTCTTTCCATTTTCTGAGGTCCTCTTCAATTTCTTTCTTCAGGGTATTATAATTTTCCCTGTAGAGCTCTTTTACTTCTTTCATTAGATTAATTACTAAGTATTTCATTTTTTGGATGCTAGTGTGAAGGGTGTGGCTTCTCTTATTTCTCTCAGTGATTCTGTTGTTAGTGTATAGGAATGCTATTGATTTTTGAGTATTGACTTTGCATCGAGATACATTGATGAATTTCTTTATTATATCTAGGAGTCTTTCAATGGAGTTTAGGGGGTCTTCTATGTAGAGTATCATATCATCTGTAAATAATGATAGTTTAACTTCCTATTTTCCTATATTTACTTCTTTTATTCCTCTCTCTTTGTCTAATTGCTCTGGCTAGTATTTCCAGTACTATGTTGAATAGGAGCAGTGATAAGGGACATCCTTGTCTAGTGTTTGATTTCAAGGTAAGGGCTTTCAGTTTTAGGCCATTTAATGTGACACTGGTTGTTGGTTTGTCATAGATGGCCATTATCATATTGAGGTAGAGACCATCTATTCCAATTCTCTGTGAGGTTCTTATCATGAATGGGTGTTGGATCTTATCAAAAGTTTTTCTGCATCTATAGAAATGATCATGTGATTCTTACTTTTGGCTTTATGGATATGGTAGATTACATTTATTGATTTACATATGTCGAACCATCCCTGCATGCCTGGGATGAATCCCACTTGGTTATGGTGTGTAATCTTCTTGATGATTTTCTGCATCCTATTTGCCAATATTTTATTGAGAAATTTTGCATCTGTGTTCATTAGGGAGATTGGCTTGTAGTTCTCTTTTTTAATTGGGTCTTTCTTGGGTTTTGGTACTAGAGTAATATTTGCTTCCTGGAATGACTTAGGGAGAATTGCTTCCCTTTGGATTTCATTGAACAGTTTGAGGAGTGTTGGCATTAAGTTTTCTTTGTAGTTCTTGTAGAATTCTGCAGTGAATCTGTCTGGGCCTGGGCTCTTCTTTGTTGTTAAGGACTTAATTACATTTTCAATTTCATTAATATAAATTGGGTTATTCAGCACTTTTACAACTTCTTGATCCATCTTTGATAGTTCATATGTTTCTAGGAATCTGTCCATTTCTTCTGTCTTATCAAACCTATGAAAGTATAGGTTTTTGCAACATGAGTTGATGATCTGTATTTCCACAGAGTTTGTAGTGATTTCACCTTTTTCATTCTGTATTATGTGAATTTGAGCCTTTTCTTTCCTTTTTTAAATTAGGTTCGCTACAAGCTTATCAATTTTATGTATTCTTTCAAAGAACCAACTCTTTGATTCATTGATTCTTTGTATTGTTTTCTTAGTCTCTACTGCATTAATTTCTGCTCTGGTCCTTATCATTTCTTCCCTTCTTTTGGCTTTGGGCTTGGCTTGCTCTTCTTTTTCTATTTGAGGTATAGTATCAAGTTGTTTATTTGTGTTCTCTCTGTTTTCCTGATGTGGGAACTCAGTGCAATAAATTTTCCTCTGAGCACTGCTTTCATTGCATCCCACAGATTATGGTAATTTTTATTTTTATTTTTATTTGCTTGTAGATAGTGTTTAATTTCTTGTTTAAATTCCTCTTTGACCCACTGATTTCTAATTTCCATGTGTTTGTGAGGCTTTTGTAGTTTTTTAATCATTAATTTCCAGTTTCATGAACTTATGATCTGATAACATGCATGGGATAATTTCAATTCTTTTGCATTTATTTAAATATGTTTTGTGGGCTAGTATATGGTCTATTTTAGAACATTTCCCATGTACTGCTGAGAAGAATGTATATTCTGATGTTGTTGGATGGAACACTCTGTATACATCTATCAAATCCATTTGTTCAGAGGTGTGATTCAGTTCTGCTATTTCTTTGCCGATTTTCTGTCTACTTAATCTCTCCTTTTGTGTCAATGGCATGTTAAGGTCTCCTGTTATAATTGTGTTATTGATTATTTGATTTATCATTTCTGTTAATATTTGCTTTGTATAGATGGGTACTCTGGAATTCAGTGTATATATATTTAAGATTGTTATCTCTTCCTCTTGCAGTTTTCCCCTAACTAGTATGTAGTGACCTTCTTTATCTCTTTGGATATTTCTTGGCTTGAAGTTCACATTGTCTGCAAACAGAATAGCTACCCCTGCAATTTTTTGAGTTCCCATTGCATAAAGTATTGTTTTCTATCCTCGGGCTTTCAGTCTATGAATTTCCTTTTGGGTTAGATGGGTTTCTTGTAGACAGCATATGGTTGAACATTGTTTCTTGATCCATTCTGCCAGTCTGTTTCTTTTAATTGGTGAATTAAGGCCATCTACTTTAATGTTTATAACTGTCATATATTGGTTTGTTGTTGACATGTTATCTTTCTGCTGTTGTATCTTTATCTTTCCCTTCTGTTTAATTGTCTGTCTTGCTTAGTAGTTTTTTCCTATGGGTATCTAGAATGTCTTTGAATATTCTTTGCAGGGTTGGTTTGCTGATCATGAAGTTCTTCAGCTATTCTTTATCATGGAAATATCTTATTTCTCCATCCATTTTGAAGAGGTGTTTTGCAGGGTACATCTGTCTGGGTTGGAAGTAGTTTTCCTTTACAATCCACAGTATTTCACTCCATGCTCTTCTTGACCTCATTGTTTGTATTGAGAAGTCTGCTGTGATTCAGATAGGTTTTCCTTTATAGGTGATCTGTCTTCTCTCTCTAACCACTTTTCATATTCTGTTCTTATGTTGGATTTCTGGGATAGTGATTATTATACTTCTGTGTGTAGTTTTATTTTGGTTATGGCTATTTGGAGTTCTATAAGCTTCACTAATCTGAATGTCAGTTTCCATTCTCATGTTTGGTAAATTTTAAGCTATTACTTCTGTAAATAATCTCTTGATATTTGTGTTGTCCCCTTTTTTTCATTTATCCCTATTAATATTATGTTGTTTTTCTTTGCATCATCTTGCAACTGTTGAATTGTTATTTCCTGATTCCTTGTTATTTTTAAAATATCTTTCATTTGCTGTTCACTACCTGTAATCTTTTCTAGGTCTGAAATTCTATCTTCACGTTCATTGAGGCAGTGTTGGCAAATTACAATAGAGTTTTTGATTTCCTATATATCTGTTTGAATCTGCTTCATGTATTCTGTTTGTTTCTTATACTATTCATTCAGGGATTCTATGTGTTTGCTTTATTCCACTAATTTTTAACTGTATCTTCTTTCATTATTTCTTTCACTACTTTTATCATTTCTTCTTTTACCTGGGAGATTATTTCTAATTTGAGTTCCTTTATAGTTTCTGATACTTGTTTCTTTATTTCAGTTGATATTATTTCAGGTATTTCAGGTGTATGACTAGCATTTTCTTCTATGTAAGTGTCTCCCAGGCTTTCTTGGGATGGATTGGAGGTTTGAGATTGCATTTTGGTCTTTCGTTTTGTCATTTTCCTATATTTCCATGTTTCAAGTGATGTTCCAAAACTTTCCCTGAGCATGTTGGAAATCATCTCCTGCACACTTAACTCCTGTGGCTCATGGGTTTTGGCTCCCCTGGTTTTATGAAGGTCACTGGACGTGGTCCACTCAAGCCCATGAAGACTTTCAAGGCTAGTTCAGTGCTCTAGGGGGTTGGGTGGTCACCCAAACACCAGGAGCAATGTCCCAAACTCTCCTGGGCCAGAGTCAGTGAGCTGGAACTCCACTTGCCACCATGTGGGCCTACCTTCCCTCTCAGCACTGGCTTGTTCCCCTAGTTGAATAAAGGTCACTGGGCATGGTCCACTCAAGCCCAGGGAACCTCTCTAGGCTAGTCCTGTGTCCTAGGATGCTGGTCAGGCATCCCAGCACCAGGAGTGATGTCCCAAACTCCCTGGAGCCAAAGACAGTGAGTTGGAACTTCCCTTGCCACAGCACAAGCTGGAACTCTGCTCACAGCCACACAGGCCTATCTCCCCTCTCAGAGCTGGCTTGTTCCCCTGGTTCTACTTTATTTATTTCTTTTTGTTTCTTGGAGGTTGTGTGTGTGTGTTTGAAATATAGTCTTGATATATAGTTCAGAACAGCTGTGAACACGGTATGTAGCCCAGGCTAGCCTGGAACTATAGTCTGGGATTATAGTCATGTGCCACCATGCCCAGTGCATTCCTTGCTTTCTCTATGTACAGCAAAGGCAACTCAGCATCCACACTCCTACCCTGGGTACACAGGGACATGAATGACAGGTTGTTTACACCTAAGCTCCTAACTTGCAGACAGGGCAAATCAGATGAAGAGAAGAGGCACAAGAGCTCAGAGGGGCAGTTTTCCCTGATGGACTGTGGAGCTCTGGGTAAATTCCTCCTTTCCCTTGTCACCTTCTGCTCTCCTTACTTTGCACAATCCTGACAAGGGGCAAATGATTGCTCATATTTCTGAAAGAGTTACCAGCAATTTTCTTACTCTTTCTGGATTTATCAGAAGATAGATCTGTCCACTATACTGGGGGCAGAAACCAGGTGGCCCATAAAGAGCTCCCCTGTTCTAATCACCTCAGCCCTCCTCTTTCTCCTACAAAATGTGCCAGCACCACAGCTACTCTAAAACCTTGGGCCCTGGGTTTCCTGTGGCTGAGCCTCACAGTGCTTGGAGCTTTGCAGACCCAAGTCCATGAATCCACACAATCTCTGACCCCCAAGAACAACTTGAGCAATTTTCCTTGCAGCCACACTACCAGGATGACCAGGAAAGAGCAGTGGAATGATGCAGGGAGGGTCCTAGAGACAGAGACAGTGGGAGTAGAGTGAGAGGCAGAGGGACTCAGGGTGATTTTTCATGGTAGGAGAATGACTCAAGGTTTCAAATTATGCCTGGTGGGAATATCTTCAGTCCCTCTATGCAGACTGAAAAAGTGAGACTCTGAAAGGCCCTCCCAACCACTTACTCATGCAGGGCCACCTCATCCCTGACAACTCAGGACTAACTCCTCACCCAAGGACTTTCCTGGACTTGGAGAATCCCACCTCCTACCAGCTTCTCAGGACAGAACCTTCTCTTGACCCTGTTACACAGAGTGCCACCCTGAGATCACAGCAAGGACAGTATGGGTAGGGAGGCTCTGGGGCAATTGCTGGCCTCTGCCTCTTCATCCCTGTGCAGTTCCAGAAGGGGTATAGAATTTGAAGAGGCAGAGCACTCATTTAGAGTAGGAAATAAAGCCAGTTTGATATGTAGGGCAGAGCTTCACTCATGAGCTGAATAATGACCACAGCTACAAAAACAGCTCCTCTCTGGTTCAAGGAATCCTTCACCTTCTGGGGGTTTTGAGAGGCATAGTTATGTCAGTGTCAGGGAGACCAAAGTTGAAGGATAATGTCATTCATCTCATTACCCTGGACTAAACCTGTATTCCTCCATCTTTTCCTCCCTCTTTCCTTTTCCCCTTTATTCTCCTTTTCCCTCCTTCCCTTCCTCCTTCCTTTTTCTGTTCTACCTCTTCCTCCATCCAATGCATCAGAATTCATGTACAGACACACAGTAAGTAGGAAACAAGACAGAGTATGGTGTCCCAGAAGGGAAAGAGGAACCCTGGACCCATTCTAGGACCACATGTAAGGCCTTCATGTGGACTTGTAGAGAAGTGACCTTAAAAGAGTCAAATTTTCTGTAATCCTAGCAGGCTCATCACCAGAGGCTGAGGCAGGAGTATTCCAATTTTGAGGACAGCCAGCACAAATTAACCAGACATTGTCTCAAAATAAAAAAGTAAAACTAGGTCTGGTGATGTCACCCTGAGATAAGGGTTGGTCTATGATTCCTGCAAGGGCTGGTAGCTGAGGACAACTGCAACAGCATAGGTGAGAAGAACCCTAAAATTAAAGCCTGGAAGTTACAGTAAGAAGATGACAGAGGTAAATCAGATGACAACTGTGAGGGAGGACCTGAGCCCATCCACTTGCAGTAGCTTCTGTCTGCAGTCACTGGGCAGATTGGAGTTGGAGAATTTGAGGATTAAGAGGAACAAGAAGTCAAATTTGAGAGTTTGCTTTGGATTCAGGGGCCAAAATGCTGGGGCAGTGCTTGGCATGGAGCACACTGGGAGCTCAGAGGAAACTTCAAGAGAGATGGGAGACAGGAGCAGCAGGATAAGAAAGATCAAGGTCAGTGCCTGAGGCCTGTGAGTAGAATGGGCTGCCTCAGGGTGCCAGTAGAAGAGACAATGAGTGCTAGAGGGAGAGTCAAGCAGCCCCTGAAGCAGACCAGGTAGAGACACTGAAGGGGAGGCCCGGGGTCATGGAGTGGGCTGGGAAGTGCTGCTACCATGGTGGAAGAGAGGTAGCAGGCTATCCTAGGTTGTGCTGGACTAGGCCCTCATGACCCTGCTGCTGCCCTGGCCTCACTTCACCTAAGCTGGGGAGACCAAGGCTATGTTATCTCCTTGCTCTTTCCCCATCTTCTCTCATTGTCATATAGTCCAACTCTATGAACATCATACCAGTACTTTTCCCCCAAACTTCCAGACTCAGCAGTTTATGATGGATAAAAATACACAGGAGTGAGGGGCTTCTTTGTCCCTCTAGATGCTGTCTTGTGGAGTGATGCCCCATACTGATCATTAGGGGAAGAAAGGGACATTTCTTTCCTCTCAGCAAGGGCAAGGATGACCTTTGCCATTTCCACTGCTGGTTTTCATGGACTAGAGAGCTACAGCATGAGATTGGCAGCTGCCAATTCCAGTCAGTTTGCTATGTTGTCCTAAAACACATTTGAAAACAAGGTGTTTTTCCATTTTCAATGGTGGGTCCTTTGGAACATGGATGGGCTATGGAGTGGGGCTCAATGGTAGGGAACTTCTCTATCATGCTCCAGACCCTGAGTTCAATCCCCAGCACTGGGAAAAAGTAAGAAAAGATACACAAATGGGGGATGGAACCCCTATCTCCAGAGATCACATTTCTCTACTTCCAGATCCTTTTGGGAAGGAAGTCTTTTCACATCCTCCAGAGAAAAAGGTCTGAAGTTTCATTCACTCATTCAATAGTATTTAGGAGGTGAGTCAGATTTAGTGTTGCACATTGCCAAGTGAGCACTCAGAAACACAAAGCAGGAGGATTGCAAGCCAAAAGTCATCCTGCATTACACAGCAAGACCACCTTTGATCCCATTTCTTTGACCTGCTGTCTTAGACCACCTACTGTGCCATTTCCCCATTCCCCAGGAGCTTGTTCATTCCTGACATGGGAGATGTCATAACTTTCAGTGGCCTGCCTGGGCAGGAGGTTCTAGCTAGATCAATCTGGGCCACTGATTGAGGGAATGCCTTGGTTCAGTAAATAAATAGTCCAGAAGACTTGGTTGCTAAGCAGCAGCTATGAAGTCTAGGGAACCCATTTGAGGCTGAGAATTGAGGGAACCTCAGATTTTCTGCAGCTAGGCTAAGCTAGGTCTGAGGCAGTCAGATGCTCTACAATGTCCCTTGCAGACACACACACACACACACACACACACACACACACACACACACACACACTTGCTCTGATGTTATTTCCCACAGAGAAATGCATTGATGACTAAATGGGTGGTATGTTTGAGCAGAGGGCTGATAGGAGGCCAGAGAATGATGGGTTTTGGGGTCTCAGGGCTGCCTTTGTTCTTAATCTTCCCCCATTAAGAACCACAGTGATCCATACTTTCCCTTCTCAGATGCCTTCTGTATGCCATCTTCTTGTTCTTCTCTCTTCTGCCCAAGGTGCCACCTGGCTGTCCTAAACTGGGAATAAATTCATTGAAAGGACTAGAATACTCTTCTTATAGTATAGTGCTGGCCTTCACTGCCCCAAAATGCCCCTGGCTGATGGACCCCCCCCACCAATGTCTGCCCCATGAGCTGTAAGGTCTGTGGCTATGCAACCTTGTTCTGCAGGCAGCAGGGATTGGAAGAGCAAAGAGAGCACTCAGTCCAGCATCACTCCCAGAGCTTTTTGTACACAGAAATCAGGCTGATGTTCAGGTGCAGAGAGAAGGCACAAGGCAAAGACTCCATGCTCCCCTGCTACCATTACCACCACTGGACATGGGGATTTCTTGGCATAAAGATGCCCTACTCACACCTGCCTTGAAAGACACTCCTAGTCCCTGCCCTGAGTCCACCTAAAGAGTAGCCAAAGTTGGCTATCCTGTTCAACAGAAACACTGATGGTGTCACACTTCTTGCCACTTGCAATGAGTCTCACAATAGCAGTCCCATCAGGTCAGCAGGACCTGGTTTGATGTAAAGGGGAAGTCACCACCAGCTCACCTAGACCCTTTGGATACATGGCAAAGGTGGCCAAGACAGAAGGATGTATAGTAGGTGGGGCTGTGACAAAGGTCTATTCCAGGATAACTGTGACTTAAAGAAGGTTCTCTCCTTCCATTGGTCCTCTTTGGGTCTGGTGCCCACCTACCTGCCACTACTTGGTGTAGACTATGTCCATACTGACACTATTCACATGCTACCCACACCATGGTAATGTTCAGGTCACCTGTAGGGGAATTCAAAAGCCTGGAGAGGGTCTGGAGGTGAAAGGAATCTATCCTCCTGGGAGAAGACTCACATGGCTGGGTTTGTGTTCAGCCTAATAGTACCCTAACCCTCCTCTGGCCAATATGGCAGCTCCTCCAGATATTCAGGACACACAAGAATCCCTCCTGCCTCTTCCCCTCTTGTGAAACCAACAGCCAGGGTGAAATAACCAGCTGCAAAAGAACCCAGACCTCCCACCATCCCAGAAAAAAACACACTATTATTTTTACTCTGGCTAGGAAACAAGATTTCCAAACAAATACTGTCCCTCACCTTAGGTACCACCAAGCAGCAGGACAGGCCAAAGACCCAGGGTCAGACCTCAGGATGAGACTGGCTTGATGCCAGGTGGGTTTCTAACGAGGATTGACCACTGTGCTTGAACCAGAGAGGTTCCAGACTGAGATGAGAACATGAGGGCTGATGGCCAAAGTCCCACAAGCTGGTCCAGAATACAGAATCTTCATTCTGCAGACCTTAGCTTTGGAATCCACTTTGGACAGCTGATCTAGTTTCTTTCCTGGCTCAAACAAGGCAACTTGTTCTGCTGGTTCTGCTGAATCTTTGAGGATCAAATTTTCATAGAACAAGATAGCTTTATTTTCTTTCTTTGGTGTCTATAGATCTGAGTTTCCTACTGCCACTGCAACAAATTGCTCTCAACCACCAGCTTAAAACAGCATTCATGTAATCTTTTCCATGTCTATGAAATTTAAGTCAGTGTCACTGGGCTGAGACCACTGCATCCAGCGTTCTGATCCCCAGGGGTTCCTAAGGAAGACCCCAGTTCCCTGTCTTTTTCAGATGCCAGAGCTACCTTCTGTCATTCCTTGACTTGAAGTCTCTTCCTTCTTCAAAAATGAAGGTAGATCAATAAATCCCATTCTTACAGAGGTCCTCATTTCTAGTCAAAGATGGTCACCCTGCCTAGATAAGAAATCATTATTTGAAATTTTAGGGGCACTAATTCACTTGTCTCCACTACCATTCCATCTGGCTAATGGAGAAGAAGATGAAGGCAACATCTTCTCAAAAGAAAGCCTCTTCTATACCTATAGCAATCTACAAGTCCACCTCTCCTCTATCTTCTTGTCACCAGCTGGGACATATACCTGGCCCTGACTCCCAAGATGGGTATGCCCTACCCTGTTAGTTATCCTTTGGGTGGTAGGACAGAGATAGAGGTAGCTCTGTAGACATGCCCCATTCTGTCTGTCAGTAAACCTTGGCAGGTCCAGGGATAGTAGCATTACAATTGGTGTGACAGAAAATGCAGTTTGGCTCAGATATCACATAAAATGAGTCTCTTACAGTACCACCTACAGGCATAAATTTAACCACAGCTATAACATCACCTCCACTCTATTCAGGTTAAGCTGGTATTTTTCTGTTTTCTTTATTTTTAATGCATCCCACTGTTTTTAATTGTTTATTTTTTTGCAATTTGTATTTTCTTATTATTGTTTGGAATACAAAATAACACTCTTCATGGGGAGTTGTAACACAAATCTAACTCATTTTCATTTTTTCCATTCCTTTGTGCTCCCTTACCTCCTACATGCCTCAATCCATTGGTCTCCTTCATTTTTGCAAAAAAAAAATGATTTAAGCAGCCTTGGACTATGGTAGATCAACATGTGAGAAGTCAGCATTCCCCAATGCCTTGCTTCCAGTAGAAAGAAGAGAGACACAGATCAATAGAACAGAGGAGGCTGTACAAAGGCCAAAAAGGGCCAATTGGACATGGGACTGGAAGCAGCCTGTAAAAGGACCACAGCAACAGGAAGAGTGACACAAACACACAGGGCAAAGAGATGTGGGTGTGCCACTAAGAGACATTCATAAAATTGCTGGCTGAAGAATCTGGACCCAGTCCCTAACCCAGAGGCCAAGATCTGTCCTGTACCCAGCAATACGGCAGACTTGATGGGGTTATGCAGGACAGATTTGTCTCTAAATTGGACATGAATACAAAACTAAGGGTGCAAAAGGAATTTTATCATTTTTGTTTTGTTGTTTTTTTATTGTTTGCTTGTTTTGTTTTCCTTTTTAAGTCATTTTTTGTTGTTTAGGTTTTTATTTTTATGATTTGTCTCACTTGTCTTTCTTTATATCTTTACTCACTTATCTTTCTTAGTTTTTTGATATTTTCATCTGAGTGAACATTATCTCTATCTTTCTGGGTTGCTCCAATATTCTTTTGCTTTCTCCTTCATTCTTTCTCTCCTGTCCTCTTCTCCAGTTTCCCAAAGCTTGAGTGATCTCCCTAGATCCTTCAGCCTTGAATTTACTGTATTTTTCATCAATTACATCGCTATTTTTCCCCTAACAATCTTTTTTCCAGTGTTTTGTTTTTTCTTTTTTAAATTTTATTTTAAAGAAAATAAAACAAAAGAGGACTGAACAAAGCAGATAAGAACAGAACAATGTAAGCAACACAGTACTTCACAATAAGACAACTGGATATTAACAGTAGCTACCATAATGTCTCTTTCTTTGAAATAGTTGAGCATAACTTCACAAACAATAATATCAAACATAACAAAATAGTATAAAAACATTCAAGAGAATGAAAGTATTACAAGGCATTCTGAACCAAATAACAGAAAATAAACAATTCTACTACAATATCTCATTTTCCATAAAAATTTTGTTTGTACTATCACACATATTAAAATCCAATAAGACATAACATGATAGAACCAATCGAAATAGAAGAACAAAAGCATAGTAGGACTTCAAAGCAAGATGACATTAAATCAGCAATGACTGCCATAATGTCATGTTTTCTTGCTCATATCATCACACATAATAAAATCAAATAAAACAGAATAAAACCATTCCAACTAATGAATGAAAATATTATAAGGCTTCAAAGCAATGTAATGGGGAATCATGATTACCATAAAATCTTATGTACTCTTACCATTTCTTATACTAGGCAGACTATACGGTATTTATACATGTGAGTTTGATTTATTTTGCTTATGAGTATGGTCTCAAGTTGCATCCATTTATTATGCCAGCACTGCTGCCACTGGGCTCATCCTTCCACTGGGAACATCATGGGAGCCTGCTCCAGGCCTATACTGCCTGGCATTGCTGCTGCTGGGCCTGCCTTTCCACTGGGAACATCACAGAAGCCTGCCCCAGGCCTATACTGCCCAGCATTGCTGCTGCTGGGCCTGCCCTTCCACTGGGAACATCACAGAAGCCTGCCCCAGGCCTAGGCTGCCCAGCACTGCTGCCACTGGGCCCACCCTTCCACTGGAAACATCAAAATCTTGGACTTCAGTGGATTACTGTGCTGGCTAGACAAGAGACTCAGAAAGCCCTCACCCAAACAGAAGACCTCAGCAGGCTCCAGTCAGTGTGGTGAGTTTGCCCCTAAAACAGAGGTCAGCAGTAAGTAAATAGGAGCAGAAATGAAACCCCCTCCAACTGTAAGACCTTGGTGAACCTAGCAAGAAAGTGGGTAATTCCCTCCCCAACACAGAGAACATCAGACAGGTTGAGAAATGTGCCAATAACTCCCCAGCAAATTAGAGAAAATTAAAAAAGCTTATGAGATGCCCATTGATTCAGTAGGGCCTTAACTAACACAAACACTATAGCCAGGGTGATCTGGTGACCTTTAACAACCTGAAGATATAACAATAGCAGGAACTAAGAGTTGCCCTACATCAACATTTCTAGGCTAATTAGCCCAGAAAGAATATAGAACTTACCCAACAGGCCATGTAGGAGGAAGCCAGGTGACTGGATCTGCTCTTCATTGTGGTACCCAGCAATTTCACAAGCATCAACCACACAGTAGGACCCTAAAACTCACACTATGGATAGTTGTGACTGTTGGAATAGAAAGAACAGGTATTTACCAAAAAGGTGAAAATGACTAAACAACAAGGCAAAATGCAATCTCAAACAGTTAGTCTGTCAGGAGCAACTACAGGCAACAATGAAATAGAGGAATTTAAAAGTCATACACCAGAAATCTCTGAAAAGATAGCAAATGAAGTAAAGAAACAAATCCACAAGACTATAGAGGAACTCAAATTAGAAATAATGTCTTATGTAAAGACAGAAATAAAAACCTTAGTAAATGAGTTGCTCAACATACCTAGAGAAGAAATAGATAAAAAAAATACAGAAGCATGGGAAATTGATTAAAACTCTGAATGAACAATGCAGAAAACAAGTAGAACCCATGAAACAAATTCAAAGAGATATGCAAGAAACAAAAAATTGTATTGAAACTGGCAAAATAATTTAAATGAAGCTGAGGATACAATTTCGGACCTTGAGGACAGGATCACAGATAGCAATCATAAAAGGGTAGAATTTATAAAAACAACAAAGCAGCATGAAATAATAATCCATCAGCTTCAAGATGATGCCAGGAAAAACAATGTAAGATTAATAGGCATCAGTGAGGAGGCAGGAGACAACACAAAGGACATAACTAAGCCTTTCACAGAAGTGGTGGCAGAAAATTTCCCAAACATGGAGAAAAAATCTGATATACAAATAAGTGAAGCATATAGAATGCCAAAAAGTCATAACCAACATAAATCTACACCCAGACATATAATAATTAAGATCTCAGACATACTACATAAAAACAGAATACTAAAAGCTGTTAGAGAAAATACATAACTCACCTATCAAGGAAAGCCTGTTAGAATCATGGCAGACTTTGCAGCACAAACCTTCAGGTTAAGATGAGCTTGGAGTGAAGTATTTCAAGCCCTAAAAGAAAAAAACTTTCAACCAATACTGATGTACCCAGAAAAACTGTCTTTCAAATTTAATGGAGAACAAGGTACTTCCATGACAAAGAACAACTAAAGAAATTCATGTCCACCAAGCCAACCTTAGAAAGAGTGCTGAAAGACATGCTAGAAAGAGATAAAAATGAACACAACCTCCAGAATAACAACAGAGAGAAACCACCAGGTTGGACAAAAAATTAAACAAGGGAGAAAATCAGGAAACCAACATGGCAAAGTCAAGCCAGTACATATCAGTGATATCCATAAATCGAAATGGGCTCAATTCACCTATCAAAACAAACAGGCTGATGAAATGGATCAAGAAACAGGATCCCACAATATGCTGTATACAAGAAACGCATCTGACTCAAAAAGAAACTCATAGATTAAAAGAATGAAAAACAGTATTCCATGCAACAGGAATCCAGAAAAAAGCAGGGGTAGCTATTCTATTTGCAGACAATGTGAACTTCAAACCTAAAATGATTAAAGGAAATAAAGAAGGCCACTGCATACTTATTAGTGGAAAACTATAAGAGGAAAAACTAACAAGCATAAATATATATATATGCACCAAGAACAGGAGCACCCAACTATATAAGACAAATACTAATGAACATGAAAACCCAAATACACAAGAACACAATTGTAACAGATCTTAACACCCCACTGTCACAAAGAGAGGTTAACGAGACAAAATCTCAGCAAAGAAATAACAGAACTGAATCATTCCTGTGAGCAAATAGACTTAGTGGATGTTTACAGAGTGATCCACCCAATCATATCAGAATATACATTCTTCTTAGCTGCACATGGGTCATTCTCCAAAATAGACCATATATTAACCCATAAGGCATTCTTAACTAAACACAAAGGGTCTGAAATTATCCCATGCATAATATCTGATCATAGCATGCTAAAATTGGAAATCAATGGCAAAAAAATTCAAAACCTGCATAAATACATAGAAATTAAACAACAGCCTTCTGAATAACCAATGAGTTACAGTTGAAATTAAAGAGGAAATAAAACAATACCTACAACACAATGAGAATGCAGATACAGCATACCATAACCTACAGGATGCAATGAAAGCAGTCCTAAGAGGGAAATATATAGCAATAAATAGTCACATGAAGAAAATGAAATGAACACAAACAAATAACCTAATGCTACCTCTCAAACTTCTAGAAAAGGAAGAGCAAGTCAAACCCAAAGCTCATAGAAAACAGGAAATTGTAAAGATTAGAGCAGAAATTAATGCAATTGAAACTAGAAAAAATACAAAGAATTAATGAATCAAAGAGCTGGTTTTTGAGAGAATAAACAAATTGATAAACCTCTACCCAACCTTATCAAGAAAAAGAAAGAAAAAACACAAATCCACACAATAAGGACTGAAAGGAAGGAAATTACTACAGATTCCATGGAAATTCAAAAGACCTTGAACACCTACTTTGAAAATCTTTACAAACATAGGGTGGAAAACACAAAGGAAATGGACAGATTTCTAGGAACATATGAACTACCAAAGCTCAACCAAGAAGATATAGAAATTTTGAATAACCCAATAGCAGCCTCAGAAATTGAAAAGTTAATTAAAAACTTACAAACAAAGAAAAGCCCGAGTCCTGATGATTCACAGCTGAATTCTATAAGAAATTTAGAGAAGATTTAATGCCAATACTCTTTAAACTCTTCAATTAAATTGAAGGAGAAGCAGTCCTGCCAGATTCTTGGAGGCAAGTATCACTCTGATACCAAAACCAGAGAAAGACCCAACCAAAAAGGAGAACTATAGACCAATCGCACTAATAAACATTGATGCAAAGATTCTCAATAAAATATTGGCAAATACAATGCAGAAAATCATTAAGAAGATTATACACCATGACCAAGTTGGATTTATTCCAGGAATGCAAGTATGGTTCAACATATGCAAATCAATAAATGTAATACACATCAACAGAGCCAAAAATAAAAATCACATGATCATCTCAATACATGCAGAAAAGGTTTTGATAAAATCTAACACAATTTAATGATAAAAACCCTATAGAAACTCAAAATAGAAGGTATGAACTTCAGTCTCATAAAGGCTATCTATGACAAACCAACAGCCAACATACTAAATGGACAAAAACTGAAAGCCCTTATGACTGATAGTATCAAATCTGAGAGTATAGGCAACTGCACTTAAGATGACAAGATTCACTAGAATATCCACTCTTGTTTGATTATTACCTACCTTTGAAATTTTATGCTGTCTACAATGTTTTATTTTTACTAATATTGTTATGTACTGCTATATTCAATTATACTGCTATATTCAATTATGCCTGACGATATAGACAATTCTATTGAAGATAATAAGAAACAACACAGTAATCATTGTAGATCACCTTGTACTGTGGTTTTATATGACTTTTTGGTTTCATATTTTTATAGGAATTTGTTTCATTTTGTCTTGTTAAGTTTTCTTTTCCCTCTAATACAGAAAGGATAGAAATACATGTAGAGATTCATGCATGCATAGCTGTTTACAGCCTCACTGTTTGAATATCTACTTTGTATGCTTTAGTTTTGTAACTTGAACAACTATTTCTAAGAGGACAATACGTAATTTATCAACTAGTGATTTCTTATTGTTTATCTTTTGTTTTAAATTCTGTATTATCTCTACCCTTTACATGCTTTTGTTTCTCTTTAAATAAAACATGTAAAAAATAAACTGAAAGCCTTAACTCTAAAATCAGGAACAAGACAAGGATGTCCACTATTACCATTCTTATTCAATATAGTGCTGGAAATATTAGCCAGAGCAATCAGAAAAGAGGGAGAAATAAAAGGAATAAAAATAGGAAAATTATTTGCAGATGATATAATACTCTACATAGAAGACACCAAAAACTCCATTAAAAGACTACTAGAGGTAATAAACAAATTCAGCAGTGTAGCTGGGTACAAAGTCAACACTCAAAAATCAGTAGCAGTCCTCTACACAAACAAAACCTCACCAAGAGTGAAATTATGGAAATACCACCTTTCACAATAGCATCTAAAAAATGAAATACCTAGGAATCAACTTAACTAAGAATGTAAAACACATATATGCTGAAAATTATGCTACGGTAAAAAAGGAGATTGAAGAGGATATTAGAAAATGGAAGGATAGTCCATGCTTTTGGTTAGGAAGAACCAATGTTGTGAAAATGACCATAAACCCAAAACTGTTATACAGATTTCATGCAATCCCAATCAAAATACCATTGACATACATTAGAGATCTAGAGAAAACATTCCTAAAATTCATTTGGAAACAGAAGAAACCTGGAATAGCAAAGGCAATTCTGGGCAACAAAGGCAAGATGGGAGGCATCTCAATTCCTGACTTGAAACTATACTACAATACCACAGTGATAAAATCAGCATGGTCCTGGCAAAGAAATAGACCTGAGGATCGATGGAACAGATTAGAAGATATAAACACAACTACAGACACTCAGCCACTTGATATTTGACAAAGGTGCTAAACATGTTCACTGGAAAAAAGATTGCCTTTTTAATAAATGATGTTGGAAAAATTAGCTCGCCACATGGTGAAGACTGCAAATAGACCCATGCCTATCACCATACACTAAACTAAAATCAAAATGGATCAAGGATTTAAATGTTAAATCAGAAACACTAAATCTACTGGAAAACAGAGTAGGTAAAAATCTTGGAGACATAGGGGTAGGGAGAGAATTCATGAATAAAAAAACAAACCACACAGGAAATACTTCAAAAAATCAACAACTGGGATCTCATATTACTGAAAAGTTTTTGTACTTCAAAAGAAATCACCAACAAAGTGAAAATAAAACCCACAGAATGGGAAAGAATTTTAGCCAATAATCCCTTAGACAAAGGACTTATAGAGAACACATAAAGAAGTGAAAAACATCAAGCCCCCAAATTCAAAGACCCTCTCCAAAAATGGGCATCAGAGATGAACACACAGTTTTCAGATGAAGATATACAAATGGCAAATAAATACATGAAGAAATGTTCACCATCACTGGTCATTCGAGAAATGCAAATTAAAACCGCATTGAGATTTCATCTCATCCCAAAAAGAATGGTTGCCTTCAAAAAATCAACTGATAAGAAATGTTGGTGAGAATGCAGGGGAAAAGGAACATACTTCTCCACTGTTTATGGGAGTGCAGACTGGTACAACCACTGTGGAGCTGAGTAAGGAGATTCCTCAGAAAACTAGGGTTGGAAGTTCTAGTCAATCCAGCTACTCCCCTCCTGTGTATTTTCCCCCCCCAAAATTGAAAAGGTCATGTCACAGTGATACATGTGCACGCATGTGCAGAGCAGCACAATTTGTAATAGCTAAATCTTGGAAACAACCAAAATGCCCATCAGCTGCAGAGTGGATAAAAATATGTGGTATTTTTATACAATGGAATACTACTCACCTATAAAAAAGGATGATCTTGAGGCCTTTATCATTAAATGGAGGCAATTTGAGAATATCCTCATTAGTGAAATAAACAAGACTCAGGGACAGAATAATGGTATCCAAAAGTATAATACATATAAAAGTATAATAGTTATAAATTATAATAGATATAATAGATATTGTAAAAGTGAAAGTGAAGGAAAATGCTCTAAAGGATATAATGGTATGTATAGTGTGTAAATAGATCACCTTATTACCGAGTTTTTGTCAGATCACGAATAGAAGAGTTTGTATTGTAAATATTTGAGTGTCTAGCCACTTTTTATGCTTTGACTTTGTACCTTTAACAACTATTGTTAACAACATGTAACGTATGAACTAATGACTTTATGATGTTAAATTTTTGAACTGTGTATTCTACTTTGCTTCTTGTTTTTTCTATTTTGTCTGTTTAAAATGTTCTTTTCTTTCTTTCTTTCTTAAAATAATAAATAAAAATATCTCAATGTGATCATTCTTTATAGCTCAGTAGTACTCCATTGTATAAAAATACCATAACTTTTTTATCCATTCCTCAGTTCATGGGCACTTAGGCTGTTTCTAAAATCTGGCTATTAAAAATTATGCTGCTTTAAACATGAGCACACAAATATCATTGTGGTATGATATTTTCAGTTCTTGTGGGAAATGGAATAGCTGGGTCAAATGGGACTTCCAATCCTAGCTTTTTGAGGAAGCTCCAGAATGACCTCCACAGTGGTTGCACCAGTCTACACTCCCACCAACAGTGCAGAAGAGTTCCTTTATTCCCACAGCCTCTCCAGCATTTGTTGTTGGTAGTTTTCTTGATCCAGACCATTCTTTCCAGAATGAGATGGAATCTCAGTATGGTTTTAATTTTCATTTCTCTAATGACCAATGATGATTAACATTTTTTCATGTATTTATTTGCATTTGTATTTCTTCATCTGAGAACTGTATATTCATTTCAAATGCCCATTTTTAGATTCGGTCTTTGAATTTCAGGGGTCTGGGTTTTTTTAATTCTTTTTAAGTTCTAGACAGAAGTCCTTTGTCTGAGGAACAGTTGACTAGGATTTTTTTCCCAACTTGAGGGTTTGCTTTTCATTATGCTGGAGATTTATTTCGACATGAAGAAACTCTTTATTAAGATGTGATCCCAGTTATTGATTCTGGGAAGTATTTCCCATGCAGTTTGGTTCTTGTTCATGAATTCTCTACCTACCCTGTGTCTTCAAGATTTTTACCTACTTTGTCTTCCAGCAGATTTAGTGTTTCTATTTGAATATTTAAAGCTTTGATCCATTTAGATTTTAGTTTAGTTCATGGTGACTGGCATGGGTCTAGTTTTAGTGTTCAGTATATGGATATCCAGTTTTTCCAGCACCATTTATTAAAGGAGACTATCATTCCTCCAGTGAACATGTTTGGCCCCTTTTTCAAAGATATGGTGTTTGAGTGTGTTTGTAGTTATGATTGTATCTTCTAGTCTATTACATTAATCTTCAGGTCTGTTTTTATTCCAGTACCATGTTGATTTTATTACATTAGTTTTGTAGTATAACTTCAAGTCAGGGATTGTGATGCCTCCTGCCTTGGCTTTGCTGCTTAAAATTGCCTTTGCTAGTCTAGGTCTTTTCTGGTTCAAGATGAATTTTAGGAGTGATTTCTCTAGATCTATGAGGTATTCTAGTGATATTTTCATTGGGATTGCATTGAATTTGTTTAACAATTTTGGGATAATGGCCAGTTTCACAATATTGATTCTTCTGATTCATGAACAAGGGATATCTTTCCATTTTCTGAGATTGTCTTTGATTTTTTTTCAGGGTGTCATAATTTTCCCTGTATAGCTCTTTTACTTCTTTTATTGGATTAATTCCTAAATATTTCATTTTTTTGGATTCTAGTGTGAGGGATGTGGCTTCTCTTATTTCTCTCTCAGTGATTTTGTTGTTAGTGTATAGGAATGCTATTGATTTTTGAGTATTGACTTTGTATACAGCTACACTGGTGAGCATTTAGTATATCTAGGAGTCTTTCAATTGAGTTTTGGGGGTCTCCTATATACAGTATCATGTCATCTGCAAATAATGATAATTTAACTTCCACTTTTCCTATCTGTATTCCTTTTGTTTCTCTTTCTTCTAATTTTCTGGGTAGTATTTCCAGTACTCTGTTGAATAGGAGCAGAGATAAGGGGAATCCTTGTATAGTGCCTGATTTTAAGGTAAAGGCTTTCAGGTTTTGGCCATTTAATTTGACACTGGCTGTTCATTTCTCATAGATGGTCTTTATCATATTGAGGTAGAGACAATCTATTCCAATTCTCTGTAAGATTTTTAACATGAATGAGTGTTAGACCTTATCAAAAGATTTTTCTGCATCTATAGAAATGGTCATGTGATTCTTACTTTTGACTCTATTGATATGGTGGATTACATTTATTGTTTTACATATGTTGAGCCATCCCTGCATGCCTAGGATGAATCCCACTTCATTGTGGCATATAATCTTCTTGATGATTTGCTGCATTCTGTTTGCCAATATTTATTGACAATTTTTGCATCTATGTTCATTAAGGAGATAGACCTGTGGTTCTCTTTTTTAGTTGGGCCTTTCTTGGATTTTGGTACTAGAGTAATATTTGTTTCCAGGAATGAGTTAGGGAGAATAGCTTCCCTTTTGATTTCATTGAAGAGTTTGCGGAGTGTCAGCATTAGGTCTTCTTTGTATTTCTTGTAGAATTCTGCACTGAATCCATCTAGGCCTGGGCTCTTTTTTGTTAGTAAGGACTTAATTACATTTTCAATTTCATTAATAGAAATTGGGCTATTCAGCAGTTTTACTTCTTCCTGACCCAGCTTTGGTAGTTCATATGTTTCTAGGAATATGTCCATTTCTTCTGTGTTATCAAACCTATGAGAGTAGAGGTTTTTGAAATAGGTGTTGGTGATCTTCTGAATTTCCACAGAGTCTGTAATGATTTCACCTTTTTCATTCCTTATTGCATGAATTGGAGTCTTTTATTTCCTTTTTTAAAATAAGGTTGGCTAGGGGCTAGTCAATTTTATGTATCCTTTCAAATAACCAACTCTTTGATTCATTGATTCTTTGTATTGTTTTCTTAGTCTCTACTGCACTGATTTCTGCTCTGATCTTTGTAATTTCATTCCTTCTTTTGGCTTTGGGCTTGATCTTCTTTTTCTAGATGTTTGAGGTGTAGCATCAGGTTGTTTATTTGTGTTCTCTCTGTTTACCTGATGTGGGAAATCAGTGCAATAAACTTTACTCTGAGGAACACATTCATTGTACCCCACAGTTTCTGGTAAGTTGTATTTTCACTTGGCTGCAGATATTATTTAATTTCTTCTTTAATTTCCTCTGTGACTCACTGATTGCTCAAGAGTGTATTATTCAATTTCCATGTATTTGTGGGGTTTTTGCAGTAACTTTTATCATTAATTTCTAGTTTCATTGTGCTATGACTCAATAACATGCATGGGATAATTTCAATTCTTTTGCATTTACTTAAATATGTTCTGTGGGTTAGTATATGGTCTGTTTTAGAGAATGTCCCATGTACTGCTGAGAAGAATGTATATTCTGATGTTGTTGGACCAAACACTCTGTATACGTCTATCAAGTCCGTTTGTTCAGAGTTGTGATTCAGTTCTGCTATTTCTTTGCTGATTTTCTGTCTAGTTGATCTGTCCCTTTGTGTCACTGGTGTGCTAAGGTCTCCTGTTATAATTGTTTTTTTGCTGGGTGGGCCAGGCCCAGTGCCCTTCATTCAACCAGGGGAGCCAGACTTGCCAAAAGGGGAGCCAGGCATGCACTGCTACCATGAGGTGAGTTGCAACTCACCAGCACAAGTCTGGGAAAAGTATGGAACCATCAATCCCCGCAGATATGTGCTCACCCAGCTCCCTATGACACTGTACTATGGCCCAGAGGTTCCACAGGCTTGATTAGACCACACCCAGTGACCTTCTTTCAACCAGGGGAACTAGGCCAACAGCACGTGGGGAGTCAAAACACTTGAGTCTCAGTAGCAGAGAGCACAGTAGGTAATTTCCAGCACATCCAGGAAAAGTTTTGGAGCATCATTGGAAACATGGAAATATAGGAAAATGACAAAATGAAACACCAACATGCAATCTCAAAACTCCAGCAAATCCCAAGAAAGCATAGAAGGCATATACATAGATGAAAATACTAACAGTACACCTGAAATGCCTGAAATGATATCAACTTAAATAAAGAAGCAAGTATGGGAAGCTATGAGGGAACTCAAATAAGAAATAATCTCCCAGGTAAAAGAAGAAATGATAAAAGTAGTGAAAGAAATACTGAATGCATCCAATGAAGACAGAGCTAAAAAATTAGAGGAACAAAGCAAAATGATAGAATCCCTGAATCACCAGGGTTTTTTTGGTTTTTTGGTTTTTTTTAAAATTTTTTATTTAAAGGGATAAAACAGAAAAAGGAGAGAAATATTACAGAATTTCAAAAAAAACATAAACAGTAAGAAATCACTAGCTGATAAATTGCATATTGCTCTTTTAAAAATAGTTGTTCAAGTTACAAAATTAAAGCACACAAAATGGACACTCAAGCAGTGAGACTGCGAACAGATCTGTTCAACAATCAAACAAGGACAAGAAATATAGGTAAAAATCCTGCACACATAAATATACATGCAGTTACATCTTTTGTAGCACTTCCTATTTTCTCTATTTTACAATAGCAATTATACACTTTTTAAAGAGAAAAAAAAACAGGAAAAAGGTAGAAATATTACAGAATTTGAAGAAAAGATAAACAGTAAGAAATCACTAGTTGATACATTACATATTGTTCTTTTAGATATAGTTATTCAAGTTACAAAATTAAAGCACACAAAGTGGACACCAAAGCAGTGAGAGTGCAAATAGATCTATTCAACAATCCAACAAGAACCTAGAAATATGGTCATCAATCCCACACATCTAAACATACATGCAGCTATATCTTTTATATTGCTTCTTATTTCCTTTTTTACAATAGCAATCATACATTTTAAAAATTTTATTTTAAGAGAAGAAAAAAACAGAATAAAGTAGCAACAATACAGAATTCTAAAAGAAAGAAAGAAAAAGGAGAGTGAGAAAAAGCCCCACTAAGAAATCAGTAATTTATGAATTATGTACTGTCATCCTGGATGTAGTTGTTCAAGTTACAAAGTTAAAGGGTACATAGTAAATATTCAAACAGTCAGACTATAAACAATTCTGCCCAAAGATCCCACAAAGATTCAGCAATATGGTCATCTATTTTACACACTCAAACATACATGCAGTTATATCCCTTAGAGCACTTTCTTTTTCCTCTCTTTTTTACAATAGCAATTAAACATTTTGGTTTTATTACATTTGTAGTTCTTATTTCCTTTTTATACTAGAGACACAATATGATATTTATAATTATGATTCTTATTTATTTCGCTAATGAGGATAGTCTCAAGTTGTCTCATTTGCCTATGAAGGCCTCAAGGTCATCCTTTTTTATAGCTGAGTAATATTCCATTGTATAAAAATGCCACATCTTTTTCATCCACTCTGCATTTGTTAGGAATTTTGGTTGTTTTCAGGATTTAGCTGTCACAAGTTGTGCAGCTATGAACATGGGTGCACATATATCACTGTGATATGAACTTTTGAGTTCTTTGGGGAAAATACCCAGGAGGGGGATAGTTGGATTGAATGGGGCTTCCAAATCTAGTCTTCTGAGAATTCTCCATATGGATTTCTATGTACTGGCTCTACTTTCCATGTTATGTTCCAGTTGTTTCTTTCTGCTTTTCCTCTTATTTAATTGCTTATCCTATCTGGACATTTCTTTCTGTTGTTATTTTGGGGATTGTGGTCATTTTTATCTCTGTCTAGTACGCCTTTCAATACTCTTTCTAGGGTTGGTTTGGTGGACATGAATTTCTTCAGTTGTTCTTTGTCAGGGAAGTATCTTGTTTCTCCATTAAATTTGAATGAAAGTTTTGCTGGGCACATCAGTCTGGGTTGAAGATTGTTTTCTTTCAGGGCTTGAAATACCTCACTCCAAGCTCTTCTTGACTTGAGGGTTTGTGCTGAAAAGTCTGCCATGATTCTATTAGGCTTTCCTTGATAGGTGAGTTGTGTCTTTTCCCTGACAGCTTTTAATATTCTGTTTTTATGCTGTATGCCTGAGATCGTAATTATTATGTGTCTGGGCATGGATTTATGTTGATTGTGACTGGTGTTCTATATGCCTCACTTATCTGCATATCAGATTCTTTCCCCATGTTTGGGAAATTTTCTGCTATTATTTCTGTAAATAGTTTACATATATCATTTGCCTGGACTCCTGTATCTTCACTAATGCCCATTATTCTTATATTGTTGCCCTTGGCATCATCATGAAGCTTCTGGATTTTCATTTCATGCTGCTTTGTTATTTTTAAAAGTTCTATCCTTTTCTGATCACTAAATGTGATCCTGTCCTCAAGGTCCGAAATCCTATCCTCAGCTTCCTTTAGGCGGTTTTGCATGCTTTCAATAGAATTTTTTGTTTCTTGGATGTCTCTTTGAGTTTGTTTGATGAATTCTGCTTGTTTTCTATATTGTTCATTCAAAGTTTCAGTCAGTTTCCCATGCTCGTGTACTTTTTTTCTCTATTTCTTCTTTAGCTGCATTCAACAACTCCTTTACTAAAGTTGTTATTTCTATCTTTACATGGGAGAATACTTCTAATTTGATTTCCTCTATGGCTTGATGCAGTTGTTTTTTTATTTCACTCACTATCTTTTCAGAGATTCCTGGTGTGTTACTTTTGGGGTCCTCTATTTCAATGTGTCCTATACTTGCTTCTGGTGAACTATATGAGACTGCATTTTGCTTTTTCATTTTGTCATTTTCATTCTGCCTGGTGTTTTCTATGTGTAGGAGGGGATCACACAGTATTTTCAGGCACAACAAAGATGTACAGTTAGTTGTAGGGGTTTTGCTACTGGCCCTATTTATCCCCTGTACACCTCTATTTTAGGGGTATACTCACCACATTGATACAGTCAATCCAGTGTAGTCTAAAGTTTGCCACCTGGAAGCAAAATTCCAAATTTTCTCACACTCACTGAATCCTGCTGAGATCTTCTGATGTTCCAGGTGGGAGGGTGGGCCCAGCTGAAGCAGGCCACGGAAGTTTCAGTCTTGGGTGGGCCTCCTTGATGTTCCCAGTGGCAGGGTGGGCCCATGGTGGAGGTTCTGGGCAGCCTTCCCCTGAGGTGGGCTTCCGCTGAGTTCCCGGGGTCAGGGTGGGCCCACGGTGGAGGTTCTGGGCAGCTTACCACTGATTCAATCTTTTGCTGAGTTCCTGGTGGCAGGGCACACCATCAGTGGTGGTTCTGGGCAGCCTACCCCTGATGCAGGCTTCCACTGAGTTCAGAATGACCAGTTTAAGAAACAAACAGAATACATGAAGCAGATTCACAGAGATATACAGGAAATCAAAAATTCTAATGAAAGTTGCAAAAACTGCCTCAGTGAAAGTAAAGATAGAATCTCAGACCTCGAAGATAAGATTGTACCTAGTGAACAGGAAAGGAAAAATATTCTAAAAATAATAAGAAATCAGGAAATAACAATTGAACAGTTGCATGATGATGCAAAGCAAAACAATATAAGATTAATAGGGATAAATGAAAAAGAAGGGGACAACACAAATGATGTAAAAAGGCTATTTACAGAAGTAATAGCTGAAAATTTCCCAAACATGAGAATGGAAAGTGACATACAGATTAGTGAAGCATATAGAACTCCAAATAGCCATAACCAAAATAAAACTACACCCAGACATATAATATAATCACCTTCCCAGAAATCCAACATAAGAACAGAATATTAAAAGCTGTTAGAGAGAAAAGACAGATCACCTATAAAGAAAAACCTATCAGAATCACAGCGGACTTCTCAACAAAAACAATGAAGTCAAGAAGAGCATGGAGTGAAATATTTCAGATCATAA